>WWET01006457.1:0-44834 GCA_011038615.1 Limnodynastes dumerilii
AGATGAGTGGAAAACAGCTTTCAACACCCGGGATGGACACTACGAATATCTGGTAATGCCCTTTGGGCTCATTAACGCTCCAGACGTATTCAAGAGTTTTGTTAACAAAATCTTCAGGGATCTCCTCAACCAGTCTGTCGTAGTGTACCTGGACGACATCCTAATTTTCTCACAGTCCCTGGAAGAACATCGTCTCCAAGTCAAAGAAGTGTTGTCCCGTCTTTGTCATCATCACCTATATGGAAAATTAGAGAAATGCATCTTCAGTGAAGTGACATTCCTTGGATTCATTTTATCTGGTTCTGAGCCCAGCATGAATCCCGCAAAACTGCAAGTAGTCCTAGAGTGGCCCCAACCTACGACCACTAGGGGTATCCAACGTTTTATAGGATTCGCCAACTTTTATCGGAGATTCATTCGTAGCTATTCCACCATCTTGGCACCCATCACTTCCTTAACCAAGAAAGGGTCTAACCCCTCCAAGTGGCTGTCAGAAAGTACCACAGCTTTTCTCCAGCTTAAAGAAGCTTTCTCCACAGCTCCAGTTCTTTGCCAACCTGATCTCTCTCTACCCTTCATAGTAGAGGTTGATGCTTCATCTGAGGGAGTAGGAGCCATCCTGTCACAGCGTTTCTCAGATGGACAGGTCCATCCTTGTGCCTACTTCTCCCGGAAATTTCAACCCGCTGAAAAAAATTACCCAATTATAGAGAAGGAACTCTTGTCCATGAAGCTTGCACAACTCATCTCAAGTGTCTTGCCTGCAATCCAGTCCAGTGTCTTGCCTGCAATCCAGTCCAGTGTCTTGCCTGGTATCCAGTCCGATGTCGTTGCCTGCACTCCTATCCAGCATTCCAGACAGTACTCTGCCCGGTCACAACTATTGTTCCTGTTCTGGTTCCTATGCGCAAGCATTATCTGAGAGCCCCTCGTTTCGTCTTTGAAGCCCTTTCTCCAGCCCACAGTTGTTCCAGAAATTACCCAGGCCGTGATAGTTGGATTGTATTGGTTTCTCTTCCTACTAACCTGCACTACTGCTAAAAGTGGAGCCAGTGCCTGAAACTCTAAAAGGATTGGAGAGAGGGCACAGGAGCTGTGTGTGAACCATCAACAGGGAGTGCAGATAAGGACTTTATCTTTTAATGCCTTATATTATTTATGTTGTGGTTACATAGAAACATAGAAATTGACGGCAGATAAGAGCCACATGGCCCATCTAGTCTGCCCATTTGTTTAATGAAAACTATACTGACCCTAGACCCTGTTTACCCTTAATTTGGTTTACAATTTATCTTATATTTATCCCAAGCATGTTTAAATTGTTCTACTGTATTGGCCTCAACCACCTCAGATGGGAGAATATTCCATTTATCTATCACCCTTTCAGTGAAGTAATTTTTCCGCACATTTCCTTTGAATCTACCACCCTCCAGTTTATATCCATGCCCTCGTGTTCTATTACACCTTTTCTTTTAAAAATGGTACCCTCCTCTAGCTGGTCACAACCCTTGATGTATTTGAAAGCTGCTATCATGTCCCCCCTCTCCCTTCTCTGCTCCAAGCTATACATGTTTAGTTCCTCTAGCCTTTCTTGGTATGATTTGTTACAAAGGCCATGGACCATTTTAGTTGCTCTTCTTTGCACAGTCTCTAATGTATTTATGTCTTTCTGGAGATATGGCCTCCAGAACTGAACACAGTATTCTAGGTGAGGGCGTACCAATGATTTATAAAGGGGCATCACTACTTCTATCTTTCTGCTACTAATTCCTCTCCCTATGCAACAAAGCATCTGACTTGCCTTTCTCATTGCTTTGTTACATTGATTGGCTACCTTTAAGTCACTGGAAATAATGACTCCTAGATCCCTTTCCTCCTCGGTAGATTCTAATGTAATGCCATTAAGGAAATATTGAGCCTTTGGGTTTTAGTGTCCCAAGTGCATGATTTTGCATTTTTTGGCATTAAACTGCAGTTGCCACACTCTTGACCAATCCTCCAGTCTACCTAGATCATCCCTCATTTTCTGTAACCCACCTGGCGTGTCTACCCGGTTACATATCTTGGTGTCATCTGCAAAAAGGCATATTTTCCCCTCAATACCACAGGCAATATCACCTATAAAGATATTAAATAGCACTGGTCCAAGTACAGAACCCTGGGGTACTCCACTGGTTACCTTACCATCCCCAGAAGAGATTCCATTTACTACAACCCTTTGTTGTCTATCCTGTAACCAAGATTGTATCCATGCAACCAGCTTTAAGTCCAACCCTAAAGTTTCCAGCTTATTTAACAGTCTTCGATGTGGCACAGTGTCAAAAGCCTTGCTAAAATCTAGATAAGCTATGTCTACAGCTCCCCCTTTATCTAATACTTTACTGACCCAGTCAAAAAATTCAATAAGATTTGTTTGACATGATCTTCCCCCAGTGAATCCATGCTGCATACCATTTTTAAAAATACAATAGTATTTTTTTTTTTAATTGTACTACACTATGGTCTATTCTCTTATTCTCCCTTTTTCGCTTTTCCCACATGAGGTTATCACTGATCAATACTAAGGATATTATTGAAACAACAAAAGGGGACATTATACAGTTATTTAAATCTACCTATGATTGTCTTATGAGAGCTATATATGGCGCATATCCTGTTTTTTTTACTTTACCTGTATCTTACCTTGGACCTACAGACACCAGCAGAACCACCCAGGGAACTGCAGCCATGACTTGGTAAAAGAAGTTGGTATTGATTAGCTTATATTTGCTCACCAGGAACGTACAATATGGTGTTTGCACTGAATTCCCCTTGCTGATTGACAAGCACTATGATAGTTGAATTTAAACCATTGCATTTAGCTAAAAGCTTCTACTCCCCTTGAAATATGATCATCTAGATGCTGTGGATACTTTGGAAGTGCAGCAGAGTGAGTGCTGTTGCGGCCCAGAGAGTCTGGCATAACTAGTCTGGCTATTAACAGTGACAGGAGCCCTCATGGGAAGCTGAGAATGGAGCTGTGGGGTGCTTAGAGCTGGCACTGATGTGGAGCTACAGTTGGGATTTGCTGGACCGTAGTGTTGCTTTGCTCAGTTGTAAAGCTGAGGCCTCATGCCCAGAGAGCTAGTCTTTGACTAAAATTGTGGTGGCACTGTGAGAAAGGAGTTTTTCTACAAATCACCTACTGTTATGTTAAAGTGTGGATCACGATGGCAGCTAGAGACTTACCACGTGCTCCTACTAAAACCCACCATATTACATACATAACCTGTTTATTGAAGCTTTCCTGAGCTTGAGGAGCCATTTTACACCACCATTTTGGAAACAATGTGTGCATGATGGGTACAACATAGTACTTATTTCATGTATAGATGGAGGTTACAGTAAACATTGTTATAGTGTCAGAGTTTTACTTTAAACCTCTTTGCATCATGTTGGCCACATTTAAGATGAAAGGTTAACAGGTGTGATTAAAAAAGCGCTGGAATCACAAATTAAAAACTGGATATTAGTAAAAATGATAATATACTAATATTTATCTAATGTTGATAAAATGATAAAATGATATTATAACATCTAAGTATAATGTACCATAAAAAGAACAGTCTAACCTAGCGAAGGCATACAGGGATATGTGTCCATTCAGTCTAGGGATGTTCTTGGATTGTTCCTGTAGTAAAAAGTACTGATCCAGTCGAGATATCTCCCGGTGAATCGGAGGAGGACCAGAATAGACCAAGAAACAGAAATAAATAAAATGGGATTAGAATAATATAACGATCTAATGGATAGATAGATCCAAAAGGTATATAGGCATATAAATAATCCTAAATCCTAAATGAATTTAATGGGTGTCCAATAATCTAAGAAAGGCAGAGATTTCTCTCTGCTGCATCTAAGACTGAAAAGCCCAAGTAAAGTAGAACCCAAATAGTATCAGAATATAAACTTTACTTGGTACATATAAAAAACACACATGAAATAAAAGATACAAAATATAAAAAAGGGCACAAGGTCCCAATCGGAATTCCCCTACCCCGGAAATCCAAGAGTCTCTGGTTGGGCTGGGATCAGATGCCCGTGGGGACGTCCATACCACGGGGAACGACTCCAAACCGCCAGCTAGCACGAGGAGACGACAGATGATGATGTGATGAAACTCGGCTGGAGACCTCTGGAAGACGGGAGGGAGGTAACGATCAGAAATGCCTGGCCCTGAATCACTTGACGCGTTTCGGATCTCCAATCCTTTCTCAAAAGTGACTTGTTCCTTGTTTTATTCTGTTTCTCCTCCGATTCACCGGGGGAGACCTCAACTGGATTAGAACTTTGTACTACAGGAACGATCAAAGACCATCCCTAGATTGAATGGACATATACCCCTGTATGCCGTCACTAGGTTAGACTGATCTTTTTATGGTACGTTATACTTATATGTACCTTTGTGTCTGTTACAGTCACCCCTATATGATACAGCCAATTGCATCCACCATGTCTTGCACCTCAGTGCATAGAATTAAATTGACAATTGTGATACAGCCTTCATAGCACTGCAGAAAGGTACATTAAATCAAGTCCCAAGCTGTGGGAGCCCAGGGCAATAGCAGCAGTCACACCACAGTGAATCTGACCTTGCATTACCTATTACACTAGTCATTGAGCAATTTAACTTTAACCCCATCTATGCCTTGCAAGAGTGAAGTTACTAGTGGCTCTGTTAGTGGCAGAGGAGTCTGGGAACAGATGTAAACATCTTCCGCCACTCAATTTTTTCTATAGTATTTTAGTCTTTTTTTCTAGTTTTTTTTTTTTGCTTTGTACATGTATTGTATTCCTTATTCATGTTTTTATACCCTTTGTTCATTATTGTATTGAATTGTATATGTAACTATTGTCTTTGCTATTGCCTCTGTACGGCGCTGCGGATACTGTGTGGCGCCTTATAAATAAACGGTAATAATAATAATAATAATAATAGTATTGGAAGAATTGGGGATTTCCTGCAGACCTCTGCAAGGTATGGTAAAAGAGCAGTATTGCATGTTTTTCCTTTGACTATAAGGAATGGGAGTTTGAAACTAGTTTTCTTGGATAAGCCCCATTAATTCACGCTGGACCTGATCCAGAAGTAATAACAAACTGAATGCTTAAGTCGGGCATTGCGAGCGCACTGCGCATGCATGTGGCAGATGTTGCAGAACTGGTTTACGTACGTTCAGTGTTACGTAACTCAGGGCATGACATCCCTCTGTACATTAGATTATACGCAGTGTGGGTGGGGGAGGCATGTAAATTGGACAGTATGGGCTGGGTTAAGCACTTCTGTATGTCAGAGCAGCACACACACGATGCATGAGAAAAAAATAAGGTAGGGTTATGGACAGGGAAATCAGCTAAACTCTGCATGCAAGAGGGGAGTGTCATGGGAGTGTACTAGCCTCTTGCGTGTGAAATTGAGCAACTTTGTGTGTGCAGCAATCACACTTAAGTCTGGATCAGGTAAACTGGGCTTAAGGGACTGAATACAAACTTCTGCAAAATGTTTACACTTCCAATGCAGGACAGGTTGTGAATACAAGTGGGAGAGCTTTAGTATAATATACAAGACCAAAACTGAAATGTATCTAATAGCAGGTTACCATATGCATAAACAGGATGATTTGTTAAAGCTGAATTGTATCACAGGAAAATAGGGAAATTCTTACAAAGTGGACAAGCAATAGCACCACCTTTTGGTGAAAATCAGGTACTGCAGCAGACTGTGACAGAGTTAAGAGACAATTATTTTTACAGCAGATCGTCAATTCGATAACAATTATTTATTTCAATATGATCACTTTGCAAATATGGATCATAGTTCTTTATAATGATAACAAGAATCTTATGTGTAAATTTTGATCTGTGAAAATCATTTGAATAGAATGTGACTGATTATGTTATATTTTTACTTAATTTTTGTTATTTTTTTCATATTTTCTTAAACATTTGTCTACACTATTTACAACTATTATACTATATAGCTCTTCTTTCATAATTAACACAAACTTGTTCATTTTCACTATATTCTAAAATTCCCCTCAGTTCTGTTACAAACACTGCTGTGTGACTGGATCATACAGAGTACTGAGCACTTTTACCATGCAAGCTGGCTGGTCCGTTGTATGAATTACAGCACTTGCCTTATGTCAATCCCTAATATCCTATAGAGTGTAAGCTTGTGGCAGGTTCCTCTTACCCACCCAGTCTTGTTATAATGTTTGTTAAATTGTAGAATGCTACATAATCTGATAGCACTATATAAAAACCTGTTAATATATAACTCCCATTCCTTATAGTCAAAGGAAAAACATGCAATACTGCTCTTTTACCATACCTTGCAGAGGTCTGCAGGAAATCCCCAATTCTTCCAATACTATTATTATTATTATTATTATTACCGTTTATTTATAAGGCGCCACACAGTATCCGCAGCGCCGTACAGAGGCAATAGCAAAGACAATAGTTACATATACAATTCAATACAATAATGAACAAAGGGTATAAAAACATGAATAAGGAATACAATACATGTACAAAGCAAAAAAAAAAAACTAGAAAAAAAGACTAAAATACTATAGAAAAAATTGAGTGGCGGAAGATGTTTACATCTGTTCCCAGACTCCTCTGCCACTAACAGAGCCACTAGTAACTTCACTCTTGCAAGGCATAGATGGGGTTAAAGTTAAATTGCTCAATGACTAGTGTAATAGGTAATGCAAGGTCAGATTCACTGTGGTGTGACTGCTGCTATTGCCCTGGGCTCCCACAGCTTGGGACTTGATTTAATGTACCTTTCTGCAGTGCTATGAAGGCTGTATCACAATTGTCAATTTAATTCTATGCACTGAGGTGCAAGACATGGTGGATGCAATTGGCTGTATCATATAGGGGTGACTGTAACAGACACAAAGGTACATATAAGTATAACGTACCATAAAAAGATCAGTCTAACCTAGTGACGGCATACAGGGGTATATGTCCATTCAATCTAGGGATGGTCTTTGATCGTTCCTGTAGTACAAAGTTCTAATCCAGTTGAGGTCTCCCCCGGTGAATCGGAGGAGAAACAGAATAAAACAAGGAACAAGTCACTTTTGAGAAAGGATTGGAGATCCGAAACGCGTCAAGTGATTCAGGGCCAGGCATTTCTGATCGTTACCTCCCTCCCGTCTTCCAGAGGTCTCCAGCCGAGTTTCATCACATCATCATCTGTCGTCTCCTCGTGCTAGCTGGCGGTTTGGAGTCGTTCCCCGTGGTATGGACGTCC
This sequence comes from Limnodynastes dumerilii, assembly GCA_011038615.1. Classification (NCBI taxonomy): domain Eukaryota; kingdom Metazoa; phylum Chordata; class Amphibia; order Anura; family Limnodynastidae; genus Limnodynastes; species Limnodynastes dumerilii. The sequence goes on from WWET01006457.1 coordinate 7,307, forward strand.
CCACGGGCATCTGATCCCAGCCCAACCAGAGACTCTTGGATTTCCGGGGTAGGGGAATTCCGATTGGGACCTTGTGCCCATGTTTATATTTTGTATTTTTTATTTTTTATTTCATGTGTGTTTTATATGTACCGAGTAAAGTTTATATTCTGATACTATTTGGGTTCTACTTTACTTGGTCTTTTCAGTCTTAGATGCAGCAGAGAGAAATCTCTGCCTTTCTTAAGATTATTGGACACCCATTAAATCCATTTAGGATTTAGGATTATTTATATACCTATATACCTTTTGGATCTATCTATTCATTAGATCGTTACATTATTCTAATCCCATTTTGTTTTTTCCTCTATTTATTTTTGTTTCTTGGTCCATCCTGTTCCTCCTCCGATTCACCGGGAGTTATCTCGACTGGATTAGTACTTTTGACTACAGAAAACAATCAAAGAACATCCCTAGACTGAATGGACACATATCCCTGTATGCCGTCGCTAGGTTAGACTTTTATGGCACATTACACTCAGATTCTATAATATCATTTTATCATTTTATCAACATCAGTATATATTGTTAAATATTAGTATATTATCATTTTTACTAATATCCAGTTTTTAATTTGTGATTCCAGCGCTTTTTTAATCACACCTGTTAACCTTTCACCTTTGTGCTCCGTTGGGGTGTAGGACCCCCTGGTGATTAAAGCTGCTGCAGGAATCTTTATAGCGCTTTTAAAGTGGTATTCATTTTATTTCACATTTAAGATGAATCTGCAGAAGTTGTGTACAACTAACTCCCTGTACTACAGTCTAATTCTGCTCACATAGCTTGGACTGGCATGATCATCTTCTGCTGGTTCCTGCAGGCCGCATTAACTAGATCTCTAACTTCTCACAAACTATTTGTTTCTCATTCATCTAAATCTTACCTGCATTCTTAAATTCAGATAGCTGCAGGAACTCCTGTGCCTGTACCCCGCCATATTTTTTCTAATTTTTCTTTTTTTCTCTTCATTTCTGACGTTACATTTAACTGCATTTTAGTTGTACCTCCCCAATCTCCTTCATCAGACAAGTAGCCCCTATAAGAACCTAAGCTCTCTGTGCACAATACCTTCTCACAATCAGTGTTGGTTGAGATGGTCAATGAAATTTCCAAAATTATCCTCCACAAAAAAAAAAAAAAATTGAATGTATACAATCAACATTTGATGCGGCATTTACAAAAATAGATTTTAACACCTCCCAAATAAAAACCTTTGAAACAAGATCTAGCAATGCAGAGGATTGGTTACATTATTTACAACATCTGGTAGATAGCTAAATAGGCACTACTAAAAATTTAAATGAAAAAGTCGATGACCTGGAAAATCATTGTTGAAATAATTTGAGATTCATTGAAATACCAGAGTAAATTCAGGGCCCACAACATTCTTTCGACACTTTTCCTATGAACTTTGGGTTTTAGTGAAAATTTCTACACAGTGCACATAGAGTGGGCACATAGATTGGAGTTAGAAAGACAAGAAGTGGCCAATAGAATGAGGCCAGTGATTGCTAAGTTCTTGGATTGGATGCAAAAGAGATAGCCTACCTCAAAACACCACAGCTTGCAGTAGAGAATTCTCATATACTAATTTTCAAGACTTCTTTGTTTTTGTTTCTCAGAAGCAATCATTACATGACCTAAATAGAAAGTTTGCACTATTATATCCAGCAAAATTGGGTTTAGGAAAACAGTCAACCTATCTATTTTACAGACCCAAAACTTGCAATACAATAATTTCAATTCCCTAATACACTGCACACCCTTAAAACAATGAGAAAAATGTAGATTAGGAAAACTGTAGGGAGTCTATCTGGGACATACTCTTCACTAGGGCCCTACACTAGGACACTAATAGTGGGAATAGGCTTGTGAGGCAGGCACCCTGTATGTCATGACCCTTGAACGGCAGCCCCAGGTGTATAATAATGAAAGCAGAGCTCAAACAACAACACAAACAACAATGCACAGAATAACAGGAGTGTTTATTATAGTACAAATAAACAGAGGCATAAAACAGTTAGCAGGAGACGGGAAACCAACAGCAAATAACATCAGCATAAAAATGACTAGCAGCCTTAATCAGCCAGGGCTGCACTATGTGCAGTAATGGTGGCAGTAGACAAATATGCACAGAGCTGTAAGGAAGGATTAAATCTCTTGGGATGCACAGGTGGTCTGCACTATGTGCAGTAATGGTGGGCAATAAACAAATATACACTAGAAACGAAGAAGAAGGCAAGGTAAGGATAGAGGGCCTGATCCAGACCTATGCACATGATATGCCCTTGTGCGTAGCGTATATACACCAGCGTACCTATGAAGCACTCCCCTAGATCGTCCGTAATTATGCTGTCTTACACTGACCACTTACACTGTGCCAAGGGCCAGGAGAGGAGAGATGACGTCACCGCCAGGTCAGCCGATCACCAGTGAGATACGGGCAACCCAGACAGGTGACAGCTGACACTACTATTCATTCATAGTGCACATGTCTGCTACTATCCATCCACTGTGTTCTGCTCTGCTGCCATTGGAGTTCATTCATCACCTCTCACAGTCTTCTTCCATTGACACAGGGCTTAGCAGGTTTAGCGCCCTGCTGTGGGCTGTAGCCAAGAACTTTAATTTATTTGTTATTGTTTGGGGAGTTGTTAAAGCTCTCCATCAGAGCTGCTCTAATTAGCGCCTGAGACTTAATTACATATTAGTCTGTGTGTTGTGTGTTGTTTTGTCATGCTGTGAAGAGAAAACTACAACAATAGAATTACAACAACAGCTTCAATAAGGAACCTTCTCCTAGTGTAACTTTTAACTCTATTAATGAGTAGGACCTTATTCACACTTAAGAAGCTTAAGCTTGTGATTCTTAAGTGCAGAAAAATAAGAAATGAGCTACTACTAGTATCAATTAAGTACATAGATTTAAAGACCAAACATACTATAGGTAGAGAAAAGAGACAGCAGCCTTTGAGAGGATTTAAGAGAGTGGGAGGGGGAGGTATGTTAAGGAGACAGGGAGGGTGGGGTAGGGGTAAGATGGAGCATATGAACAGAAACTTAGGGAAGCCCTAGGGTACTCTTAATTGCCCTAGGTTCTTAAAAAGGAGGGAGGGGATGGGAAGGAAGCTTTAAGATATGTGAGGATACATTCTTATCGGCACCTTCTTTAAGGTTTTCTAACTGTGAATATGGTCCTTAATGTCTAAATTCAATGCATTTAGGAATTGATGATCCTTTGATTAAATACAGAGACATGAAAGTTTAGAGAACAGTTATGGAGATTGAAAAATTAAAAGCTTCTTTAGATCCTTATTGAAAAGACCCGGCAGTAAGTGACAAATTAGAAAGAATTAATAAAAGAACCTGCAACTTAGAAAACTCTATTATGAGGACAAACTAAAAAAAAGTTAGGACATACAAAATTATAGCTCTGAGCAAGTTTATAATTATCAGAAAAAACTTTCTAGAATAGATTCCCTTAATAGCTTGACCCAAATGGATAAAGAGGAAGATCCCCCATATTCCTCTCCACCTGGGCCCTCTAAAGATATAACAGGAGAAAGAACAGGGGCCAGAAAAAAGCAAACAGGTATTGATTCTTTTTTTGTATGAGGCCAAAAGAGAGATCTATCTCCTCCCTCAGCACACCCAAACTCCTACGACACATTGATGATGAGAACCCACAAATGCTTCAAAGAACTAGGGGCTCAATAGGAGAAAGGTTGTTACATAAGAAAACAATAAAGAAATCAAGTAAAAGCATTTTTTATCTATCTAATAAAATTTTAGAACCTGCACAAATCTCTCTGTTGCAGAGGGGATTGTTGTTTGCCCACAGGACTCCACCTAATGTTTATACATGGAGCTTAATAAATATGTTAGCACACTATGTAGGAAGAGTTATTTTTATTCTAAAACTGTAAAAAAAAATATGACTCCGGATTAGAGCCAATTGTCCTGGACACGGGAGAGAAAAACAGTTTTTTGGATATGGAGGATCTCTTTTTGAAGGGTGCGGTGCAGTATCATTGAATGATGAAGTCCCCATCTTTGATTTTAAAGTGGGGTCCATAGATAGTAATACTGCCCTCCAAAGGAGGAAATTTCCAAAACAGTCAGACTTCTTACCAGTTCAACACAAGAGCATGGCTGCTTAGAGATTTTATAGGTCTACTCTGAGTGAATTTAAAATAATTTCTTTGGCTACTGACTTTGCTTCACTGGGAGCTCAAAGCCCTAAAAAAAACTTTGTAAGGACTCCTTTTTGGTCATTCATGCCACTGATAAAGGTGCAAGTGTAATTAATATAGTGAAGATTATCATCAAGAATCATATAGACAGTTATCAGATAGTTCATTCTATGTGAAATTATCATAAGATCTGACACGGTTATTTGAGAATGATAGATAAAGAGAATTTTCACTTTTTATTTATTTCCCACTAGGTTATTCCTATTTTTTATAATTTACAGAAAATTCACAAGTCCTTCACCTCACCCCTATTATCTCTGGTATTAATTCTTTGGGCCAGATTTACTAAGCTGCAGGTTTGGAAAAGTGGAGATGTTGCCTATAGTAAGAAATCAGATTCTAGCTCTCACTTTCTTTTTACATACCACACAATGGGGTAGATCCAGAACTACGTTTGCCGTACGTTTATTCGCGTAGCGTATTTTCGTGCGAGTAAATTAGCTACACTCCCCTCGGCACACCCCTTGAACGTACGTATTTTGTCAAGATACGCTTTCCAAACCCTACCTTAACTTTTTCCAACGTAACCGCAGTCATACGCACACGTACGTATGGGCTAGACGAATTTACGCAGCTAAGCACGCCCATACTGTACACTTTAAATACAACCCCCCACCTACTTCACGTATTTCAGACGTATTTTGGACGCACGTAAAATTGGCACGCCCACACGTAAGTATTTACGTGACACATACGTGAATGGCCCATACGTTCACAATTACGCTACGCTATTGAGTATATTTTCTCTGGTGCGCATGCGCAGTACTTACAAAAACGCGATTTTATGTCTTCGCCACGCGTAAATTCGCTCCGAAGCGTTGTTCTGGATCAGGCCCAATGTCAGCTAAAGTTTGATTGGTTGCTATAGGCAACATCTCCACTTTTTCAGGACAAGTATTTAATTGTCTGATGTTTTTTCTTACATAAGATGCAGATATCCCTTTATTACAGAAAATAATATTTTGTATTCAATATCTTTTATTCTTACACACAATAATTTTTTGTATGATGATGACTTATTTTTACAGATACTGCGTGCCGTGATGAGCAACAGGTTTTGCCCTGATATTCGTATGCTTAGGATGTTTGATAAAATCCTGAGGGTAGGACGAAATACATTGCAGGAGGCTACCCTGGTGCCAACTAAGACTTTTTATTTGCTGCAATGCCAATCATGATTAGACATGTTTCAACTTTACTGCTGGTAGAGGAATTATCTTTTTTATTGGAATTATATTTATTTATTAACAGATTTTTATATAGAACTATCAGATTACTTAGGTTTCACAGAGAATGACTGTCATTGAGAAATAGAGACAATCAAAAGGGAATTTTAGTCTCTATTTTGAATGGCAGCAATTTTAGATTTATTTTAATGAATAGATAAGTATACCGATTGGCATACTCACCCATTCTTTTTCGCAAGCGCCTCCGCCAGACAACTGAAGAGGCGAGTAACCTCTCCAAGGACTTTTAGACTTTGGGGGAGAGTTAGGGTTGGGCTCTGGGTAAAGGGGGGGTTAGGACCATGGAAGGGGAGGGTTAAAATCAGGCTACAGGGAGGGCAGGGTTAGGGTTAAGCTGCGGGGAAGGGGGAGGTTAGGGTCAGGCTACAGGGAAGAGAGACTTAGGGTTAGGCTGCAGGGAAGGGGGATTAGGGTCAGGCTGTAGGAAAGGGAGGGTTAGGGTAAGGATTAGAGAGAGGGTTGGGATTAGAATCCTTACTTACCTCTCAGAGCACCATTCAAAACTGACTGAAAGAGAACGGCCCTATCGAAATAGGACCGTTCTCGACTGGAATATAGAATTCTGTCCTGGAATAATTGTGATGATAGTGCGCAGATGCTTACAATCTATGGGAGAGGGATTCAAATAGTACAGTAAGAGCTGCCTTAAGCCCTTACGTACAACCCAGCATTCCACACTGTCCCCATTTTACATTGGGATGCTGTGAAAAAGTTAAGGTATGGTTCTCAGAATTGTCTTCCCTCATCCGCATGGAGTTTAGGATAGAAGAGAGTTCTAGCATCAGATGTGGATCTGGACCACAGACATCTGTTACAAGAGTTCACCAGGGTTGGGAGTCTAACTATCAGGTGGTGTTCGCCAGAGCCCGATGGTAGGGATGGACTTGGGTGCGCCCCAACAGGTCACAGTCCCCAGTGACCAAGCTCGTATGAGGAGGAAACAGACCACCAAGAGATATAAGTAGAACAGGGACAACAGGTACAGATACGCCAAGGTGGAATAGAGGTAAAACCAGGCAGGATGAGCAACAGAGAGAGAGCTGAAGATGAGAACCCCTAAAATTACCAGTATGGAACTGGAATGATAAAGAGCAACAGAAGAGCACAATACCAGTACTAGACTGGAGATAAACAGTGCAGAGAGAGTAGCTCAGAACAAGACAGGACCAGAATACCAAGGGGTGCAGGTACAGCTCAGTATAGAGTATAGACTGGAATAATAACTGGTGCAGGTGGAAATAGCACAGAGAGAGTTACCAGTACAGGACTGGGGTTTACTAGAGGTGCAAGTGTAGTAAGCACAATGATTAACCAGTTTAGAACCGGAGTTTACAAGTAGTGCATGTGGAAATAGTACAACGGTTAACCAGATCAGGACTGGAGTATGCAATAGGTGCAGATGGAAACAGCACATGTACCAGCACAAGGCTGGATATAAACTGACAATACAAATACAGAGACATGGACTTGCACACAACAAACGGCAGGTAACTACACTCACACCAGGAGCAAAAATTAAAGCAAGGCAGGAATCCAGGGCACACAGGAGAGACACGGCAGGGAAACCAAACGGCACTTAGAATCAGAAGCTAGGAACAGAATTCCAACAGGAGCACAGACAAGACCACTAGAAGCATGAACATATGACAGGCAGGGAGACTATCAGGTTGCAGCTATTTAAAGGGAGAGCCACATTCCCATTGGCTGCTGATGCACACAGCCAAAAACACAGCTAGGGAATCCCAGCTGTGGGATAATAAGCCAGGATCCCTAGGTAGAAGGAATTCTGCAGGGAAAACCAGGACTGGAGTACCCTGCTACATTACAAAGAAACATTTACACGCTGTTGCCATATGCAGCATCTAACAACATCATTCTAATTAGTTGTGTTATAGGATAACTATAGACTTAACATTCTTTACCTTTTATAGTTAGTTCTGCTATAGGATAGTTGTCTTAGTTGATGTTGACTCCCTTTGAAATCAACATGATTTTTGTCCAGGAGTAACTTTCCTCTCTTATTTTCAGTCTCTGAATCAGGTCCATAATCATCATTGGAGTTGTAGTACCTTATTATTAGTCATCTTGGCTGTCATAGACGGCATGGATGCTTGCACATCATATGTGGGACCAGTCACCTGTCCTGACTGCTTACATTAGGACGTTTTGTATTAGTATTATTACCTGCGGTAGCTTCTTACGATGAGTCTCTTATGATGCTCTCACATTAATTGCTGGCAGTCAGCTGTGCCAGATTTTTAGCAGTCTGAATGCACTGTAATTAGATTTGCCGCTGGCATAAGTGTATATGAGTGGGACTCTCTCCAATGAGTGCAGGCCGGGCTTGTCCAGCTACCTGCAACTGATTGACTGCTGGCTGTATTAAATAACTGCCATTGCCTTTGCTACGTGTCAGATTATAGAGTCTGCTCATGATACTGTTGTGATTGTATTGTATCTGCCTTAATAGCTTGTCCTGTCTGTTGTCTTACCTTTACCAATACCTTACCCTGCCACACCTCTTCCTGCCTATATCTGGTCATTGTCTTAACTTTTTACCTATAACATACTTATCCTTGTCTTAACCAGATCTTACTAATGCTTGTACTTCACTGTACTTATACCACCTAGGAGTATCATGTTGTAACTGTACCATCTGGTAATAACTCTGTGTACCTATTTTATTTGGTACTAACAACCTCACTGTACCTGTAAATTCATGTGCTACAATAAAGCACCTTTGGGGGGGGGGCGAGAACTTCCACTGGAGCCCCCTTCTCATCTTGGTGTGTACTAAGTGTATTGGTGCCACTTCGCGGTGGCACATCACCAAAGGGGGCGTGGCTAACTTATTGTCAGTGTGGTCAAGCCATTGGAAGTGTGTGGTCAACCCATTATGTCTGCAGCCACCCAGTACTCTGATCATGTCTCCAGCTCCCCCAGTATTCCCCATCATGTGCAAACAGCCCCCTCCCCCAGTACTCCCTGCCTGACATGCACGTTTTATGGTCCTCTAATGTGTAAGCTGGCCTGTGTGTGGTAAAGTAAGTGAGTTGACTTCTACTCACATAGCCCTTTTCACAGACATACAGTATACATTGATCCATGCCGGCACTAAATAGTCATAATTTATTTATTTATTAATTTATTTATTTTACATTAATTATCTGCATCACAGATTACAGATTACATTTGCATTTAGGGATGTCTTTGCACATATTTTGAAGTTTTGATACAAATATTAATATCTATAACTACTACGACTATCTTACTATTGGGACCAATATCATTTGAGTGTCAAATTCAACATTCTTTTAACCACAATATCCTCCTAGTGTCATAAAGGGCAACATACATATTTGTAACCACAATACAAAGAAAGCCGAGGCTTAAAGTTAAGACTTACCATGTCACTGCCAATCAAATCCACGTGCGAGCATGTCCGCATCACCGCTGCCGGTCGGACAGGACCGCTTACAAGGGTCCCCGTTGCCTCCCCCTGTCCGCGGTCCTGGGCGCTCCCTCCATATTTTGCCCCCCCTTTCTGACGCCACTGCCCAGTGGTAAACCTACAGTTCTTACCACCTGGCTACAACAGGGTTTGCATCCCACCTAGAGTCTGTAGTGAAGTCTGTCCTCACCATCAGGGGCACTATAGAACACTAAACTCTCAGTTAAATTCGCTCCTGATAAGCAGTAATAACTTTATCACTTTATCACTGGCCAAAACAAAGAAGATATTTTCATGAAGTCTTTGGCATCACTGGAATCACATGTTGTTACTGGTATCTGACTTTTTTTCTTAAGAGACCAAAAGTTGTTTTGAAACTAAAGAAAGTTATAGGATGTATCTCATGCCTCCTGCTCAGAAGATTTGAATGAATTATTTATCTGCTTCAATAGAACCCTAAAAAAATGCAGCCTCCTTCAGGTCCTCAGGTCCTCTTTTTTTTAAAGTCATATAGTTTATAAAAAAAAAGTCCCCTTAATTTTTTTAACCAATAAGAGCTGCTCTTTAGGCCGATTGACAGTTCCTTGCCAGAGCAGTCCCTGGAAATTCATTGCACATGTGAAAGGGTCAGGGTTTTTGTGGACTTTTTGTTTGACACAGCAATTAGCCCAGGTAACACCTGGGTTGAAAATCCCATGTTTTTCAAGGGTGGTAATGTGAAAGCGGTATAAGGTACAGTTTTTTTTTTACTGTTCATGTTGGGGCCACAGTTTGGGGCAACAAATGTACAAGTGTAGGCCTCAGTAAAACCATACTGAACTACAAGGGAAGATACATTTAAACAGTAAAAACAGAATTAGAGTTTAGAGGTGAAGTTTCTTAGTTTACAGTTTCTAATTTACATACTAAACAGAAGGTGAACTGAGGGTTAATAACCTGAAGGAAAATTAAACTGCGTGCTGGGAATGGAGGCTGGATTAAATTGGTCAGAGGGTTTTTTTTGGGAAGTGTAAATATTGTCCCTATGATATCCAATCTGTGCTTGAGGGGTGGAGTATAGGGCAATCTGATAAAAACCTCTGAGGTGTTCTACCCAGCCTCTTTCTACTGTGAAATTTCAGCCCTGCATGCTGTTCATTGAACTTCTTATCAGGCCTGTAGCTTTGTTTCCTTTGCTGCATTTATCGTTATTATAGCTCCTGCAATGTCTGACACTATTGCATTGGTGGCTCAGAGGCGCGGACGTTCGGGCAGAGTGTCCCGCCCTCCTTCTCGCCTCGCAGAGGCTTCCCCAGAGCCCCCTGCGGCCCCCTCTGCTGTCCGGTCCCGTTCTCAGGAGCGAGCCAGAAGCCACGGCCGCGCGTTGCTGGCTGAGGCTCTGGCCGGAAGTCACTTTAGTGTCTAGACGCTCTATCCCCCACAGGAGGGACGCTCCTCTGTGCCATCAATGCTCTGGGAGGTCTGGCAGCGGTGTCGATTCTCCTGTGGCGCGGCCCGCTCCCGCTGACATGGGTGGGCGGGCGGCGCTCACGGGGGGGTCGGCAGGTACAGGGCCCCCTTCACCTACTGTGGCACCAATGATGCTGGGTGGTGATGGGGGCATTAGTGGTGGAACCTCTGCCGCTGGGCAGGATGCCCAAGGTGGAGGGTCCTTGCCCTCTGGGGCTATTGCTGTTCCCTCTTTGCCCTCTGCTCCCCTTTTTTTGCCCATATGCCCTCCTGGGGTTCCTACCCCTGGGCTTTACCCACCCCTGGCTGGGGGTGTTAGTGGTCAGGGGGGGGGCAGCCATGTCCCTCAACTGGACTGTCAGCCTCCCCCTTTGCCTGAGCAGCCCCTTTTCCCACCCTACCAGCTTCCTCCCCAGGGTTTTCCTGGTCAGGGCCCTACTTTGCAGCACCACTATGCGGGGTATCAATCACCGGGCCCCTTGGCTTCTGGGTACCCCTACCCCCCTGGGGTGGTTCCTGGGGAGCCCCTTACAGTTATTACAGCCCTCCTGCGGGGGCCCAGTGGCCCTATTACCCCTCTTGGGGTTGTTCTCTCCCTCTCTCGGTCCCGGTTGCGCATCCTCCTTCTGACGGGGTTGGCGGCGTGTTGGGTGGTGGTCTCGGAATTTCTACTACTCACGTGACTTCTCTTTCAGTTCCTTCGCAGGCTGCAGGGGCCCCGGACCAAGGGCCTCTGGCGGCAGAGGTGGCTGTTTCCGCCCCTCTGCATACCGCCCCATCGGCTGAGACTTCCTTGGGAGAACCTCAACCTTCTACCAGCTCCGCTTCTCCTCCTGCTGCAGTTTCGGTTTAAGCTCCTTGGCTGGCTACTAGCGGTGAGTTGCTTGGGCGTAATTTGTCTGATATGGATTCGACGGGTTCCATTTCTTCCCCTGATGCGTCCCCTTCTCGCGCGACCCAGCCCAGTCAGCTGTTAAGGCTACTGGGCAAGCACTTGTTACAAAAGGGTTCTTCTGCCAGGGATGAGCGCAGGGCTGTCACTACCACACCCGGTCCTCCCGTTAGTAAGGATGCTCTGACGTATTGTTCCACTCCCCCTGTTGCGAGCTTGGTTCAGCCTAAAGTGTGCGAGCACATTCATAAAGGCATTTATGTGGATATGTTTTGTGTCACCACTGAAGGTAAACTGGGCCTTACAGCGGTTCTTGCTAAGAATGGCATGGGTGAGGCGGCGTACAAGACATATGAGAACTGGACCACAGGTGCTCTTGCCTTTGCAGCTACTTACGCGGAGGAGTTCCCAGTGCTGGCGGGCGCTATATATTTACTTTCCTCAATTTGGTGCATGAACTTTATGTTCTCTTGAAGGGCACGGCTTGGCGGGAATACGATGATTGTTTCCGCCGTAAGATTGATGGGAAGCGTGACTCTTTCTTTGGTGTTAAGGACGTGGACATATGGTTGGTGGTTCATCAGCTAGCTTCTACCTCTCAGTTTTAGGGTGGAGCCTCTGGTAAACCGGCCCCGGGTGGGGGGCAGGGGAAGTCCCCTGAATCGCGTGGGCACTGTTACGGCTTTAACAATTCCCAATGCAAGCGTGGCACGGAGTGTCAGTTTCTCCACACCTGCATGCGTTGCGGGGGTCCCCATCCCGCAAGGCAGTGCAAGTGCCCCGGTGGCAACAATAGAGCGCTTCGCCCTCGCGATGGCGGCAGTCAGGGTCAAGGGCCCATCTCCCATTCTTCTCAATAAGCTAGATGAATGGCTTGCGTGGTACCCCGATAGGGTCTCTGCCTCCCTTTTGCGTTCCGGTTTTCATGAGGGTTTCTGTATTCCCATCTCTCTGCCTGTTTCCCTGGAATATCCCCGTAACTTGTCTTCTGTTCGCAGCCTCCCAGGGCAGCTTTTGGAAAAGGTTTCCTGGGAGGTTGCCTTGGGACGCATGATTGGCCCTTTTAATGACTCTCCCCTCCCCAATCTGGTTATTTCCCCCATAGGCGTCGTGCCCAAAAAGACCCCTGGGAAGTTCCACCTCATTCAGCATATGTCCTTCCCGGAGGGCATGTCGGTGAATGACTCCATTCCAAAATCGCACTCCACTGTGACTTACCAGTCCTTTGAGTCTGCGCTTTCATTGGTGAGGGGCTTTGGTCCCGCAGCATTGTTGGCTAAGGTGGACGTTGAGTCCGCCTTTCGCCTTCTTCCTTTACACCCCGAATCCTTTGCATACATGGGTTTCCGTCTGTTAGGAAAGTTCTATGTGGACCGTTGTTTGCCCATGGGGTGCCCTATTTCATGCGCGTATTTTGAGTTATTTAGCTGCTTCCTGCACTGGTGCATAACAGCGGGCACCGGGCATCACGGCGTGGCTCACTATTTGGATGATTTCCTTTTAGTGGCGCCACCCGCCTCTGCTCTCTGCGAACACCTTCTCTTTTCGGTCTCGGCCTTGTTTTCGTCACTGGGCGTGCCCATTGCCGCAGATAAGACCGAGGGTCCTAGCACGTGCCTGTCTTACCTCGGTATCGAGATTGATACAGTGGCGGGATTGTGCCGCTTTCCGGCGGATAAAATCTCTTCCCTAAAACAGAAGGTATCGCAAGTTCGGGCGGCGGATAAAGTCTCCCTGCGCACCTTGCAATCCCTTTTGAGTTCCTTAAATTTTGCATGCCGCGTCATCCCCATGGGTAAGATTTTCAGCAAACGGCTCCAGCAGGCAACGATCAGGGTGCCTAAGGCTCATTTCCGCATTAGGATTACGCAGGAATTGAAGGAAGATTTGCGTGTTTGACTTGAGTTCTTGGATAGCTTCAATGGTGTGAGAGTTTGGCATTCCCCCCCTGTTTCCAACGTGGAGTTGCAGTTGTTAACGGATGCGGGGGGGGGCTTTTGGCTTTGGAGCTTACTTTGAGGGCTCATAGTGCGCTGCGCCTTGGCCAGTTTCTTGGGGGAAGGCGGGACTTACGTCTAACCTGGTTCTCCTTGAATTGTTTCCCATTGCGGTGGCCACTAAATTGTGGGCGTCCCGTTTCCGTGACAGAGAGATTGTTTTCTTATGTGACAACCTTGGGGTTGTCCAATCAGTTAACAATTTGAGTGCTTTCTCCCCTCCGGTGGTGCATCTGCTGCACTGCATAGTCTTGCGTTGCTTAGAATTTAATGTTCGCTTTCGGGCTCTGCATGTTGCGGGGGTTACCAACAAGGTGGCAGATGCACTGTCTCGATTTCAGTGGGATAAGTTTAGGAGATTAGCGCCCAGGGTTGAGGAGAGTGGCACACGTTGTCCTTCTCATTTATGGCAGGTGGCTGGTCTCGGCTGAAGGATCTGGAGGGCAAATGTGATCAGCTGGGTCGGGGGCATTGGGTTTCTCTGTCTGCCACTGCCTCTTCGGTTTCCTGCCCTGTTCTCTTGTCTTCCCGCTTCTCCGCAGCTCGGCCTTCTACATCTCCTGTTTGGTTGTCGCACTTGGACGGATCTCCTTTGACCATCTTCCAGTTCCGGGCCATTTTACAGCGTGTTCTTGAGGCGGCAGGTCTGGACAGGACAAAGTACGGCACACATTCGTTCAGAATTGGGGCGGCTACTTCAGCTACTTTGGCTGGTGCCCCGGTCGAGGAGGTTAAGAGAATGGGACGCTGGAAATTGGATTGCTATAAAAAATATGTCGATACTCCTTTTTTTAATGATGTGCAGATGTGTCAGGGCTCCCCTTCTGCTCCTTTGCCCTAGCCCGGTGGCGTTCCCAGCATTTGTGTGCCCCTTGTGGGTAGGGGCGCTTGGCAAGCTTCCCCCCCCCCTCCAGATTCTCCTGGCCACAAAAGATCCTGGGTGGGCTTTAAAAGATGCTAAGGTTTGCTGGGGGTGTAAGTTTTCAGCAGCCGCACTTGGGCTACGGTTCTCCCCCCCCCCTTCTCCCCGTTCTTGTTGTTAACCACAGTTTTTTCCTCCACAGTTTATTGTTATGGACTTTGATTATGTTGGACATTTCCTTGCTTAGTCTTTGCAGACTGCTTTGTTCTCTAGTTGCAGCCAATTCTGCAATGGTTTGACTCATTTATAGCATATGTTTGACATGACTAATGCTATGTACCTTCTTTGATGATCGTGTTATGCTTTGCTCATGTCTTGTTTTTTTAATTTGTTTACAGGAATACCTGCCAAGATGGTTTGGGTATTTGGCCACTCGTATATCACGCAGGCGTCTCGATACCATGGGGCGGCGATGGCACTCCTGGTGTCCCTCCCTGGCGTAGTCCGCTGGTTTGATAGGGGCGACATGAGATGGTCTGGTTTCCTTCGGTGGTTTTCGGAGGAAGTGGCAGCTCTTGGGGTTTCAGATGTCCTGGTGTTTCACATAGGGGGCAATGATGTTGCCCAGTGTTCAACGATCACGATCATCCGGGCTGTGCAGAATGATCTGACCATTATCACCAACAGGTGGCCTTCTCTGGTGGTGATCTGGTCCGAGATCCTACCGCGCCGGGTTTGGCAGTCGGCTTGTTCCGGGGCGGCGGTCGATGAGCAACGCCGCAAGCTAAATCGTGAGGTCCGTCGGTTCCTTTTGGGTCTCAGGGGGAGGATAGTTTCGCACCCCAGGATTAAATATGAGATGCAACACTTTTTTCTGGGGGATGGGGTCCATCTTTCCGGCGTTGGGTTAGATATTTTTCTGGAGAATCTGTGGTTGGTATTAAAGGAGGTTTTGGTAGGTGATGGTGGTGGGCAGGGTAGCCTGTAATCAGGCTCCCCTGCGGTGACGGGAAGGCAGTATAGTGCTACGGGTTAGAGCCCGTGAGTTGTGTGGAGGCTGAGCTGAGGAGTTGTCTCCTCCGTTAGCCCGGTATTCCACCGTGCTTCGTTTATAGGGGCGGGCTCGGTGTCTAGCGGGTTAAACTCGGGGAGAATGGTTTTATCTCCAAGGCGGAAGGTGGACGCTGGGAAGTGGGGTAGATGTCAGGCCCCCACTTCGTGTTACTTACTAAGCAAACTTAGAGGGAGGTGGGGTAGATTTGAGGCCCCCACTCTCCGACAATGCGCTTCACAAATTTAGAGCGTCATAGTGATACTGCCTTCTTCGCCATCTGTATGATTACTGTATGCTTATTGCATTGTTTTGTTTACTTGTTTATTATTGTGATTAATAAACACAGGGGGGACTCGGTTTGATTCCCCCCCTTTTTTGCAAACATGTCTATTTACTTGGTTTGGGAGGTAATGTGTTGGTTGTTTTTAAGTAAGCAAATGACTCAGCGTAGCACGTTTAATACTTATGTGAGTTCTATGTATAATTTTTACTGCAAAGAATAAAATAAATCTACCCCTTCATATTACTATAATATTCTGCTTTGCTCCTTTATGTTGGTTATAGTAAGTACTGTTTTTTAGGTTATTATTCCATGAAATTGTCCTTTACAAAGATGTTTAATGTGCACAGTATCTTTACACCAGAATTTTTTATTTCATAAAAGAAGATATGTATGTACTGTAAGTATAACACAAATGTCTTTGTTTACTAATTATATCAAACAAATGGTATCATGCATATCTATTTACCATCATTCTGTATGATATTTTTTTTTCATTCATTTCTACATTTTGTTGGCTGATTCCCTCACGTTGAGCAAATGCTAATATTTGATATGCATTTATGCAAAGGAACACAGAATGTTTTGATTTTTAATTTAGAGTGATGATCCCTGGAGTTACAGAGCTTGGAGATAAATTTATTCCTGAGGTTTTTCTTTATGCAGTGTATATTTATTTCCAGGGCACTCTAAGTCCAAGGGGACACCTCAGGTTTGATCATGTAAACATTAAGAATGCAGAATAGAGTCTTTATTACTGTTACTATTATTTTTCCAGTGTAATGTAAGGGGATTTCTTGTAAAAAAAAAAAAAACAGGATTGAAACATTAATCATGTCAATGACAATCTGGCTTAGGTGTATAGTTGTCTTACAAATCTTTTACAATATTATAATATTATCTTTTTTGTGTATTTACAGCTCTTTCTGGGAGGAGGGCTTGCATATGATCTAACCTGCAGAACGTAGGCTGAGCATGCAACCTACAGATCTTACTGGGTATGATGACATAACTTACCCATCACCTCTACACATCATACTTTCCCACCAGAATTTTACAGGATAACCACCTGCCACGTCTTGCATGACGTGCCCACAATACCCATGTCATGAAATGCGGCTGCCTGTACCTCTCCATCAAGGAGGTGCCACTCTCAGTAGTGGCAGCCTCCTATCAAGTTTCTAGTTGCCTTGTAATTCTGTCCTGGCGACAAGCCGCAGTGTCCTTCAGTGCATGGGTATTGGATGGAGTCACCTAATGCACTTAGCCTACCGGATCCTTGCTTTCAGAACCACATGACCTAATCCACCAACCCTGACCAAGGACACTCTATTTAAACCTGGATCGTTTCCAGAAAAACTTGGTCATTCAAGGTTCCTGCGTCTCTTCATTGAAGTGCTTTTGCTTAATCTGTGTCTCAAGTTAAAGCACGAGTCCTGGTCCAATCCAGTCCTCTCCAAATCAAGTCTGTTCCAGTCTAAGTTCAAGTCTGGTCCAATCTAGTTCAAGTCTGGTCCAGTCCAGTCCAAGTCAAGTATGCTCCAGTCCAGTTCAAGTCAAGGCTGCTCTAGTCTGGTCCAGTCCAGTTCAGTTCAAGTCCAGCCTGTCCCAGTACAGTCTGGTTCAGTTAAGTCAAGTATATTACAGTCCAGTCCAGTCTGGTTCAGTCCAGTTCAAGTTCAGCCTGTTTCAGTTCAGTACAGTCTGGTCCCGTCCAGTCCTGTCCAGACTGATCCAGTCCAGTCAAGTCTAGTCTGATCCAGTTCAGTTCAGGTTCAGTGTGTGCCAAACCAGTCCAGTATGGTCTAGTCCAGTTCAAGTTCATCCTGTACTAGCCCTTGTCTTGTCAGTTCCTATCCACTACAATATAGCTCATGAGCAAACCCTATATAAGGCCCTCCAGCTTCCGCTATTCTGCTGAGCCTCTACCACGCACGCGGAAACCCAGTCAGTTTGTGCTAACCCACTACTCAATGGATCTAAAGAAACACGCACCTCTGAACAGTAAGTTTTAGCAGATCCACATTGCAGATCCACTAAAACTCTGAATACGGTCCAGGATTAATTCTTAGACCTAATGATGTAACCTAATTGCTTCCAATGATTACCTTTAAGTCCAGTACTCTCAACAGATTTTGTTCAACAAAATTATGATGAGCAATGCATGCCAGATGTAGAATCCATATCATACAAAAGGTGGGCATACTAGCTGTCCTGTGCCCACTTACTTTACACTCAGGTATAAGGATACAAGGATACTTGTCCCCTGGGCACTGCTACTCTCCTTCAGCTCCTCTTGCTGCCAGTCTCTGAGTTCACCTTTCTCCCCACGTTCTTCTCTGTTTCCTATCGGGACCTCGCCAGGGGGCAGAACCTGTAGTTTGGTGAGCCCAGAGTGACTTCAGACATCGTTTCTAACCTGCGGCCATCCCTTGAAGCAAGAACTGCACTCACTCACAGCCCCCTTGGATTCACATGCAGCTTAGTCAGCTGCTGTGAGCCTGACCAGCCACCAGGGGCCAGATCTAGTCTTAAGTTCACTTTAAGTACGATCGCGTAGCGTAGTTACGTACTACTAAGTCTAATGCACTCCCCCGGGCACTCCCCTTGAACGCACATAATGTAGTTGATTTACAGATTCAAAACCCTACCTTAAATTTTCCTTGCGTATCTGCATTTGTACGTATCGCCTTCTCGTATGTAACTGCCTAACCAAGTCCATACTGTACAATTTCATCTTGTGTAGGGATGACATGCCCCTTCGTACATAGTTACGAACATGTTACGTACAATCAGAGTTACGACGTGTAACATCTGCCATGCGCATGTGTAGTGCATTCCAACAATCTAATTTACGCATGCATAAATTCGCCGTCATACTTAAGTCTGGATCTGGTGCCTCCACAGGAGCAGAGGCCTATGTGGGTGCCTGAACTGGAGAACTTCCTTATACATTTACATGTCAAATGTTTGTTATATTTACATACTGAGATGTAGATGCAAAGCATTGTCTTTTTTTGTACAAAGCACCATTTTATGCTTTAGTCTTATTATATTATCTTAGTTATGACTAAAACTGTAAATAAGAAGCATTTTTTTTAAAACACACTTTTTTTTTTCTTTTTGTCTTTGCTTTATACGGAAATCCTATATTTGCATATCTGATTTTCATTTTTATATTGTAAGGTAAAATTTTGTAATTATGGTAAATATTGCAAATGTATTAGAGAAAACTGGTCTACCAAGCACTAATAAAGACTGTTGCAGCAATGCTTCAATTGGCTGCTTATTATATTCAATGCACCACATGATCTTCTTCAGTCCAGGTGCAAGCAGTCTCCCCTCGGCACTTCTTCCATTTCGAGCCCAAACCCTCCTTTGGTTACAAGCTGGTAAGATTGTTGCTGGTGTTTTGGTACTATGATCATCTAGGGCTTATAAATTATGTGTATGTGGAATTTGGATGTACTGAGTGTTGATTATAGCTCTTGCTTACCTGTTTTTTTAATATGCTTATTTTCATTTAATGATTTAAGCGACAATATTTATATTTGCCTTTAAATTTTCGTCTGGCACAATACACAACAATATTTTTTAATCTGTATGAATAAAAGTAACATTTTATCCGATGCTGTATGAGTGATAAATGTCCGTTTCCTACAAGGCTTACTTGAACCCCGCAATTGCTATTGCTGATATTACTGTATACTGATACAGTATGGACATGATTTACGCCCACCATGTGAGTAAGGGTAGTGTCCTCCGAAGTGCTTGCACCTCAGAAGTCTTGATTCAGTCTTAGTCTTAGTCTACAATAAATAGAGTTTAGTCTAATAAATAATATTCTTCTCTTAAACCAACCATGAAATTAGGTTCATTGATTTGAAAAAAAGTTAAACTAGATTTAATAAATACACACCACATAATATTAATGGACCAAATCCAGATCCTTGCACACTTTCCGTACGTGCAGGGTTCTGGTAGTATGCACAAGAGAGGGGACACCCCCTGTCACTCCCCTCTCTCGTGCGTAATAAGTGTAACTTATGTTGCCATAAGGCAGTCTTAAATAACACTTGCGGATCAGTGGCCCATCCGACACCAACACTGTATAATTTACATTTCCTACCCCGCCCACTTTGCGGGCAGAGGTGAAGAACTAACCCATTGGATGAAACTCTTATTGAAACTGATAGGAGATACACACTTGTAAAACGCATGTGCCCTCCAGTCTATTCAGCCCACTTAGGCACCTTGCGTGCGTAAGTGGTCTATCATTGTGATGTCTGGATTCAGTCCAGTATGCTTCATCCATACATCAAGATTATCAACAATAAGATGTATAACAATGTGAGGACACTCCTAAAAAATGGAGGGAATAGAGGAAAAAAGTATAAAATAAAACCAGTTACAAATGAGTGCTGATCTTTAATTATAAAAGAAATGCTGAGCGCTAGAAAGGCTTATTATTTTGTTTAATAAAAGTAACAAATGAAAAATAAAAATAAAAATGTATACAAAAACAAGTCTTAACAAACAATTATTTAAAATACAACACACATCTGCTCTAATACTAATAAACAGTTATTGTTATGATAACTGAAAAAAGAAAAAAATTGCTGTTGATCAGGCAGCTAGTAATTATGTAATGTGACACACTGAGATGGATAAAATGTTGCAAAGCTGTTGCAATGACAGTTGGCAAATCTTTGAAATTGATACTATATCCAAGTACTTTAAATGATGTTAATAGACAATGTCCCAAAGTAGATGGTAGATGGTGATATTCACGATATTGCTACAGCATATATGTGTGTCTATTAAGAAGATATAGCGGTCAAAGGCAGCTATAAACAATTCTTTTATCGTCCAGTGCTTGATACAGAGACTGATAAAATTACGAATGATGCTAGGTCAATGTATATAGATATAAATTATGCTAAACCAGTTATGCATTTAGCGGCATCAATAAGGTGCAATCCCAAATAGTACTTATCTTTGGTTCAGAGGGTGTAATAGGCCGTGTCCGTTATCTGGTCAGGTTAGCAGGCAGCGTTCTCACCGGCTTTATTGCAGATGGTGACAGTCGTGGATGACTTAGACTGTCAGCTGCCGCCTCCAGCGTCAGACGTTAAAGTGGCTCTTTAAAGTGTGCTGGGGAGCCAAACGATTAGGGAAGCCAGTCACCGTTCTGTCTATCGGCTAAGTTTGAACAGCCCGTGAAGCTGCAGAAAGCGTTAATAGGACACTGCACCGGTGGAGATAATGTAGCCGCCTCCTGCCGACAGGGCTTTTTGTTGGAATCAGACTCTGAACTTGACCAAGTTGCAGCATGAGCTGCGCTCTGTCTATGGTAATTTTAGAGTGATAATCCACATCCGTTGGTAAAATGTTCAGCTGCAGTGTTCGTGGTAAAAAAAGGATTTCAGACTGTGTGTTGAGAGCAGTGCTGTTGTAAGCTTAAAAGGACACCTCAACGCGTTTCACTACTACTGTAGTTTTATCAGGAGGAGGAAAATGTAAGTAGGGGAATGGGAGAGAGGCTAGGCTATTTAAGTAGGTTTAATTAGACAGGTGGGTTGTTAACTCTATGTTATGTACAATGATGACAGGCTAAATTTGCTATAGTGATGTACGGAAACCAGTGATCTCAAAGGACCACATACATTAATAAATTATTTTCAACTAAAATTGTACATAAAAATCTTATGTCAGAGTATTATAAAGTGGACAATAGAATTCATGTTTTACTTTACTATGAAGACATATAGAGAAGAAAATATAAGATGCAATTATCATGAAGATAATATATAAATTACGATTATCAATCTTATAAGGTTATATGGTTAAAAAACCCCAGATATTAAATAGACAAACAAAAATAATATTTATATTATGTTACATGGTATATGCATATTAAACTCACATGAGATAAAATACAATGGAAACTTAAATAATAATAATCACAAGTGCTGAAGGAATATCAATATTTTAAATATTATGCATGAAGGAATGAACTGTATAATAATATACCAATGCTGCAAATCATCTTTTGCTGGGATCAAATGCAACATCAGTTATATACAGCTAATTCAACTAAATCCAAGTAATTTCAATGTAGTAAAGGTCACTGTCCTAATCATCTACCAAATAACAAGAAAAAAACAAGAAAAAACAAGAAAAGAAACAGAAAAAAACACCTCTATGTCTGTAAAAGTCCCTGTATATTTATATATAGATATTAAAGATGCTTTTAGGAGTATTTTTGTATATATTAACCCTTAAACATGTCACCCTAATAAACACATCTGAGGAGCAACCTGTCGCAGGTCACCGTCACAAGACAGTCGGCCAGCTAAAAGGAGGGACATACCAGTGTATTTAATTAATCCAAAGCGATGTAATGAATAATGACATTAACGATAAACAGGATTATGGAGAGAAGGGTAGGAAAAGGAAGGGAAATACAACTAGACCTAGTGGTGGCAGGGGGGAGGTGGGGGGGGGGCTCAAGGGTATAGTCTAATCTAGTTGGTAATTTAAGAGAAGCCCCTAATGGCCTTAATGAGTTGATAGAACTCAACCATTTCTCTCACATCGCCTAAACATGGTTGGTCCTTTGTATGGTATATATATATATATCACTTCCCATTATGTATCAAACCTCAATACCCTAAGTAATGTAAGCTTGCATGCAGGGCCCTCTTACCCACCCAGTTAGTTTGTGTCTACCCAGTCTTCCAAATTTTTTAATACAATTACTATGTTTCCCACTAGTTACCCTCATCCCTATGCCTGGAGTAAAATGTATTGCTGTCTTGTAATTTCATTACTTTGTATCTACATATCTGTGCCCTGCCCTGGAAATTCTAATCTTAAGTTTATTGGGGAGCTTTGCAGAGATGTCTCAGTATGGCTGCTGCTTACTTCCTCACTTATAGTAATTTTGTTGGGTCATAATCTGCCAGGTGCTTTTTCCAACACAAGGAAAAGTTGGGATGTAATTCCTACTCTCTACAATGGACAACTGTAGGTGGATAGAGGGAGGTGTTATTTATGCCCTCTGGTATTGAAAACTGTCACATGTAATTGGCCACCCCCACAACACTGGTAACACCCATTCATCACTGGCCACTTCCACTTCAATGGTCCCTTGAAAATGTTTAGCCCCATGCCCACGTGGCCCTTAATCTGACCCTGCTCTTATCTGTTGTCAGTTTCTATGTTTCTGTGTTTGATGAGAAATGCGGAATTTGATTAAAATTTTGCATAAATAAAATGTAAACAAAAACTTGCAGGGGAGTCCATATTTCATCTGTTGCAAACAGTATGAGAGTTGAGAGGTGGCGTTTCCTATCCCAAGTCTAAATAACAGTGTTATAATAAAGATGGTCAGTATCTGTATGCAGTAAGCAACTAAAAGATATATTCCTGCATGCAAAGAATACAATTACCATGACTACCCCTGCTATCAACATGGTTTAGCCCAATAGTAACTTTCTTCTCTTAATTTCAAGTTCCTTTTTAAGTCTGGATCCAGCCCTATGTACGGTTTTTAAAGACCACACATAGTCAATCTATGTGGTATGTAGATTGCGTAAATTACCTACTATGCATGCGCAGTAGGTTCATTCCTAAATAACTACACTTAAGAAGCCGGAGCTTATAAAGTATGAATTCGGCAACTACGGTCTCCTACTGTTGATTCTAATCCTCTGCTGGCCGCCAACTCCAGCTCAATGCATCCTCTGTGTATCTTGCCCTTTGAATTTATCTATCTCTGCTGTCCGGACCCTCCCATGCGATCAGTCTGCTCTACATTTCTCTCCAGTTGCTCCTGCAGCAACCATGCATCCTCTATCCTATACAATAATCCTGCACCCACTCACTAGATCTGTACCCACTGTACTTCCTCCATATTTCCTCCTGTTTCTGTTTCCTACCCAACTGCTCACTCTTGATGGCCCTTGCCATCTCTTGGAACTGTAACCTGACTCCCTGTCATCAACTGCCAGGATTTTCCCTGGTTCTCTATTTACCCTCCTTTTAAACCTCAGCCCAATCTTTGAGGCGTTAAAGAGCAAAAATTCACTCATTCACACAGATCTTACACCAGTGGCGCACCCAGGGGGGTTTATGGTTGCCCAGAAACTCCCACACATTGAAATTAAAAAAGGGCATGGCTTCACAGTGCCGCAAAAGGGACATGGCTTTGCAGCCATGTGAGGCAGACTGACAATGAGAAAGATGGTCCTGGCCTTTGCTGCAATAGGAAAGCAGGTGGGGGAAGGTAAATGGGTCACAACAAATGCAACAGTGTTTATGCACTGACACAAGCTCTGGTGAGAGCGGGCGTTGCCGTAGCATGCGCAGATCGGCTTTTCAGCCGATTTTACGCTTACGCCCGCCGTCCTAGCGAAGGCGGGCGTAGGTCTGGATCAGGCCCTAATTCCCTAACATGCATATACACACTCACAGGCTAGGGGTAATTTTTGCCCCATGCAGCATGATAGTGGGGGCAGGATGGAGGTGCAGCTTATTTATCCCGTTTTCGGGCTCCAAAATGTTTGCAGCTGTTCTAATATACTCCACATGAATTACACGCATTGGAAACCCCCCTTTCAAAATCCTGAGTTTGCCATTGTGCACTGGACTCTGGAAATTATTCCATTAAGCACATTTTTATTTAATTAAATTTTATTTTATTTTTTACACCTGTTTAAATAAACACCTGTTTATTTCTTATATCTATTTTTAATTCCACTGTATTACTGCACATTATTATTATTTTCATACTTGGTCCTGTATTTACCATTTATTCTTTCCCATACTCACCTTATCTCCTTCTCTCTCACCTTTTCTCCTTTTTCTCCCTCCACACCTAAATGCTTCCTTTCCCACCAGAACCTCAACTCCCTTGATGCTCATTGACCCCTATTTCCACACTGCCCTGCCCAAACCAAACCACCATCCCTTAGAATTACACCCTTTTTTTGTTCTGAGCTCTGCTTGTCCTCCCACATCAAACTTCCTGCACCATTCTAACCACCAATTAGGTTTCTAAAAAAATGTTCCCACGTTGCTTTTGGTGGAAGTTTTATCCTCTCCACTATTGCATTCACCAAGAAATCCTCCTTTAAATCTATCATTCTCTCCAATGTTTCCAAAACGGATGCTTCTCCACCATTTTCATCTCTCTTGCCCCCTCTTCTCTTCTCCCCTCCCACTCTCTATCTCAGTCTCAGTCTCTGACTTCACCACCTACTTTACATCTTAAAAAATCTTTAACAGGAATGACATCTGCTCTGCACACATCTTGCCTCCCCATTTCTCTCCACCCTCTAGACTCCTCCCCTTCTACATTTAAACCAACTCTTCTATCCTTCTCACCATCAACATGCCCACTTTATTCCATCCACTCCAACCTTCTCGTGTGTGTGTGTCTCTCTCTCTCTCTCTCTCTCTCTCTCTCTCTCTCTCTCTCTCATTGCTTACCCTCATATAGCTTCAAACTATCCCTCTCCTCTGTTTTCTTTCCATCACCCTTCCAACATGACTCAATTCTCAAAACCTAATTTTGACCTCAAGTCTAAAGATCCCTTTTCACTTTTCATCCTCCTAGATCTTTTTGCAGCCTTCGACACTGCTGACCACCCCTTCCTGCTCCAAACCCTTCACTCTCTCAGCCTCATTGTCATTTTTACTCCTGGAACTCCTCCTACCTCTCTAGCTGCTTCTTCTCTGTTTCCTCCTGAAGATCCTCTTTCCCGCCTAGTGCTCTTTCTGTGTGGCGCACCCCAGGATTAGAATCACCTGATGAGGGTTTCCTTATAAGAGCTGCTTGATAGTTTAAGTGATCCAGTCATACAGTCAGTGGGTCCAGCACAAATAGATAATGTTTTAAAAGAAATGACAACCAGTAAGTCTATTTATAACCTGTGACAATTGTGCATTTAACAACACAATACACCCAGTGCTATATCAATTAGGCAAAGAAAATAGCCAATTTCACATGACACACTCCCATGAGTAAGTTGCTTTTTTTTGTGGGTGTCAATGGACCAGCACTGGCTGTAGTGCAGGGGACATCTCATACTTCTTGTGCTGAAGCTAACAATGGGCCTGATTATGACTTAAGAAGGAGCTTGAAAACAAGAGAGGAAAGTTACACCTGGTCAAAACCATGTTGATTTTAGGGAGTTAAGTTAATGGTATTCTTTGCATGCAGAGATATATCTTTGAATTGCTTATTGTGCACATATACTGACCAGCTTTACATTTACACTATTATTATTTAGACTTGGGCTGGTAAACATCACCGTCAATTCTAATACTGTTTGCAAAAGATGATATATGACTCCCCTGAAATCAACAATGGAGAAGGATTTGGGAGTGCTTGTGGACAATAGACTTAGCAATAGTGCTCAATGCCAAGCAGCAGCTGCAAGGGCCAATAAAGTATTAGCATGCATAAAAAGGGGCATAGATGCAAGGGAAGACTGTGTAATTTTGCCACTATATAAATCATTGGTAAGGCCTCATCTAGAATACACAGTTCAGTTCTGGGCACCAATCCATAAAAAAGACATTTTGGAACTAGAAAGGGTTCAGAGAAGGGCAACAAAATTGTTAAAGGGTTTAGACATGTTTACTTTAGAAAAGAGGCGTCTAAGAGGAGATATGATCAATATATACAAATACATCATGGGTCAATACAGAGAACTTTCAAAGGAACTTTTTACCCCAAGGACTGTACACAGGACACGGGGGCACCCACTAAGGTTAGAGGAAAAGAAGTTTCACAACCAGCAAAGGAAAGGGGTTCTTCACTGTAAGGGCAGTCAGGATGTGGAATTCACTGCCAGAAAAGGTTGTGATGGCAGATTCAATGGATATGTTTAAGAAAGGATTAGATACATTTTTAGCAGAAAAGGACATTCAGGGTTACCAGGACCACTAATTTAAATAAAGGACAGTAGTGGAGCAAGGGAGAAATGTATGTATTTATTTATCTTAGGATTGCAACAGTTTTGAGGTTGCTTTAACTTCAAATATAAAGGGATCGCAGGAGATCCAAAATAGGTTGAACTTGATGGACTGTTGTTTTTTTTCAACCTCATCAACTATGTAACTATGTAACTATGTAACATGGTTCAGTCCAGGAGTAATTTTCCTCTCTTATTTCCAAGCTCCTTTTTAAGTCTGAAACAGGCCCAATGATTGTAATCAAATTAAATAAAAATGGCAGTCATCACTAAGGTATTCAAGCAGCGCTAATTAGGTTCAATCGCTTCCCTCTAAATTCCATGGTATGTGCACAGCGGGTCTTATTTAAAAAGAGTTTGTAGGGGGGGTATGTAAATGAGCCAGAGAGGACATGGTAAGGGAAACTCTGTGTGCATTTTCCTTCTTAATAAGGGAAAAATTCACGGAAGTCAAGAAAGCTGTAGGGCTTATCCCCGCATTCTTAAAACATTCTCATCTGTGAATCAGGCCCCAAGATATAAAAAACATGTTTTATTTTATTATTATTAGTATCATTTATTTATACGCAGTGCTGTACAAAATACAACAAAATACAGTACAGACAACAGGGATCGACAGCATAGTTCATATTAAAAACAATATGAACATAAAAATATCACAAAAATACAATAAGTGAAGCAAGCACAGAACGCAAGGCAAAATGTGAGGTGTAAAGCTTGGAAGATCAGGGAGCAGGGGATAGAGCGCAGTGAGAGGTTGAGAGGGAGCCACCAGGTGGGGATGGGGTAAAATATTATAAACACAGCAAATCATAAATGGAAGATTGATGTCATTATTCAACTTGGGGAAAATGCTGGAGTTTTGGCTGTTAAAGCTGTATTTAGAAAGCTAGGAACTGCACTTAATCAGGTGGCAAACACTGACTTTTAGATAGATAGAATAATGTGCATTAGTCACTTCAGTCTGTGGCTTAAGAAGTTAAGAATTGGTGTCATGGGAAAAGATTTGATTTACTAAAACATAACCATGCCATCTTGAGAAAGTCTCCATACTTGAGACGAAACACGTTGCTGAGGACTCCATAAAACTGTATCCACACTTGGCAACGGAAAAAAAAAACACACTGCTGAATAGAAGTACCTTTCATACAAATGGTTTTTGGAAGGTTATTGGAAACAACGATCCACCACTAAAAGTACGCCGCTAAGTACATCAAGTATCAGGCTGGCCACCCGTACTGCGGTTAACAAGTGGGTGGAGAGATAACTACATGTGCGAGCATTGTACTGTGTTGTGAGGAAGCCACGCAAGCGGGTCTCCTGTTAGCCGGCTCTTTGGATCCTCCAGGCACCTCCCGACATTCAACTCAGCGGTCTTCTCAAGGATTGCTGTGACTGTGTCAACTTGGAAGCTTGCCTTTGCCAGCTGACGGAGCGATTGTGGCATTATATCACCGATGTCTTTGACGGAAGGAGACTAAAATATCCCGCTAAACATCAGGTTTCCCCACACTTTACCCATAATAACAACTTCTATATGCACATGATTTGATAATAATATTGCAGCTTCTACAGGTGTTTACGCTAAAAGTGGTACAGAAGTCCTATTGATTTTAATTGTAGTCGATAATTTGTCTTTTACTTTGTATTCATTAAATCTATTTTTTATCTTAATCTAAACCGGTGTAATAATCTTTTCAGCCATTGTAGTTACTCTTTTTTGAGTTATAGTAACAATCTTTTGCCTGCTCCAGCGCTGTGTTTCTTTTTAAAAATAACCATGCCATCTGACAAAATAGTAGCCTATACAAAAAAGATGATTTGCACATATCTTCAATGAGAACTGTAATTCTATGAGAGCAGGTTGAATGCTTCATTAGAAATCATTACGAAGAATAACTTTCTGAGTTTCTGTGGTTACCAAATATGTTTTTTCTCCAATACTTCATATTAAAATTGAATTTATCCCTACCTTCACACACATTAATATCCTTTCTCCATTTTGGAGTCAGATGGAATACATACTAGGATACTAAAAGCTTGAAGGGGTACTGGAAAAGCCATTAACCAAATTATTCAGCCAGTCATTAGTAACAGGAGTAATTTCAGAAGCCTGGAAAAAAGCAAATGTAGTCCCTTTGCATAAAAGTGGAAGCAGGGAAGAAGCAGTGAACTAACAACCAGTGAGCCTAACATTAGTAGTAGGGAAACTTGTTAAGGATACCTGAGGCTCGGTACAAAGATCACAGAGATAGTATAACAGATAAAGGTTTATTACAAAAAACAAGGAAACAGAGCAGTACAGAAAACAGAATCACTGGGTACAAAAACAATGTAATGGACTGGTATAGGTAAAATACTGGTAAAGGTAAGAAATCTGGTAAAGTAACAGGTAAATGCAGATGGGGTACTTATAAAGAAACAGCTATAATGAGATAAGATATTGGCAACATAACAGACTTGATACTGGTAAAGGAACAGATAAATGCAGCTGCGGTACTGGTAAGGAAATAGATATAATGCAGACAAGATATTGGTAATGGAACTGACTTGATACAGATGAGATACTGAAACAAAAGGCAAGGATGACAACATAAAACAGGAACCTGAAAGAGTAGGCAGGAATGGAGGCAGAATCAGAAACACGGCTGAGAATATCAACTACACACACAGGAAGCAGGAAACAGAAGCAGAGAACTGAAGGCTAGAATTTATAAGCACACAAAAAACAGGAGGCTGAAAGCTGAAAGCGAACATGAACTGGGAACAGGAAACTGGAAGCTATGATCCACACCTGGGCACTGGAACAAGGGGAATATAAGCCCAGTCCACAGGTGTGGGAATGCAAGACAATTAGGACTAGGCAAAGAACCCACTAGCAGCCACTAGTGGCAGGAACTAAAAAAAAAAAAAACCACATACGGGTCTGCCCCTATGGGCAGAACAAGATACCACAGTCCAGATGTAACATTATGCCCCCCTTCGGAAGGCGCATTCCAGACGCCTCCTGGAAACTCTAAAGATGACCCAAGAGTAAAGTTCATCTGGAAAAAATGTTCATGAAATCTGGATCAGGAAATAAGTTCTGTGGGGACACAATGGCAGAAGCACTAGTCCGAATCAAATCCAGGAATATAGAAATAAACCGGATGTACATAATCTTGGGCAATGGAACATACTGGCAATGACTGATATGAAGAAGCCATCTCTGAAGATGTATATTGGTGACCTCTTCTCCTAGATTTCCTCCTGGATGTTCTTCTACCAGTCACCATGGACCTAGTTTGGATAAAACCAGAATGTAAAGATGGTTGTGAAAACTTGCCCCTTGAAGATTTTGCAGTCTCTAGAGGGATTTGACCCTTAGAGGACCTGAACCCATCAGACAAGGGTTCGGATGACCTGGATGTAGGAGAGCCAACCATTTTGGACGTGAACCTTCGAATGGACTCGATTTGCTCCAGAAGCCCTGTGTAGTAGGAACTAGGGTTCCCCACAGGGATGGCATTGCTCAGACAGGAGACCGGACAGGCGGCACTCGGGCTGGAGACCGGACAGGCGGCTCTCAGGTTGGCGACCGGACAGGCGGCACTCGGACTGGAGACCGGACAGGTGGCACTCGGACTGGAGAACGGACAGGCGGCACTCGGACTGGAGACCGGACAGGCGGCTCTGTGAGGCACTTCTGGCTGGGCAGCTCTATGAGGCACTTCTGGCTGGGCAGCTCGGTGAGACGCTTCTGGCTGGGCAGCTCTGTGAGGTGCTTCTGGGTGGGCAGCTCTGTGACGCGCTTCTGGCTGGGCAGCTCTGTGAGGCTCTTCTGGCTGGGCAGCTCTGTGAGGCGCTTCTGGCTGGGCAGCTCTGTGAGGCGCTTCTGGCTTGGCAGCTCGGTGAGGTGCTTCTGGCTGGGCAGCTCTGTGAGGCTCTTCTGGCTGGGCAGCTCTGTGAGGCGCTTCTGGCTGCTGTGAGGCGCTTCTGGCTGGGTAGCTCTGTGAGGCGCTTCTGGCTGGGCAGCTCTGTGAGGTGCTTCTGGCTGGGCAGCTCTGTGAGGCGCTTTTGGCTGGGCAGCATGTATCCCTTCTGGGCTTACACCACAATGCACCCCTCCTGGGATTGCACGACAAGACTCCCCTCCTGGGACTGAATGGCAAAATACCCCACATGGGGCTGCAGGACTAGACACCCTGCCTGGGGCTGCAGGACTGGACAATACTTCTAAGGGTCTGGGTCTGCGTACAGGGCAAGACTGGAGGTAGTGTCCCAGACAAGCACAATAAAGGCATAGTTTGTTGTTCAAACGATACCTCCGCTCCTCCAAGGTAAGGGGCGAAAACAGAGACCACTGGCTACTGATGATGTGGTGCAGAAGTCTGAGTGCTCCATAAGTCTCTCTCGGTGGTTTCTTCTTACAGAGGCCTCAGGAGATTGATGCAGCATTCCATCAGGATTGTTGGGACTGCCTGTCTGAAAGCTGAGTCTAACTAAGGGACCAGTGTTTACCAGAGCCCGTGATGGTGAGGATGGGTTTGACTGCAATCCTAAGGCAGTCCGTAATACAGGTGAGAGTCCCTGAGGCCAACGAGGTGAGGCAGATGGTAAATTTACAGAGCAGGACAGCTTCTCCAATAGTTTATGTAGAACCAACAAAACTTGTGTCATTTGAGAACGCAGAAGTAATATCTCCAAATGCAGCAGAAGGAATTTGCTGGTCAAGGTGGGGAGAAGCCATGTCAGAATGTTCCATGGCAGCTCCCATACTATTACGGTGGGTCATTCTGTTAAGGATACCTGAGGCTCGGTACAAAGATCACAGAGATAGTATAACAGATAAAGGTTTATTACAAAAAACAAGGAAACAGAGCAGTACAGAAAACAGAATCACTGGGTACAAAAACAATGTAACGGACTGGTATAGGCAAAATACTGGTAAAGGTAAGAAATCTGGTAAAGTAACAGGTAAATGCAGATGGGGTACTTATAAGGACACAGCTATAATGAGGACAAGATATTGGCAACGTAACAGACTTGATAGTGGTAAAGGAACAGATAAATGCAGCTGGGGTACTGGTAAGGAAATAGTTATAATGCAGACAAGATATTGGTAACGGAACAGACTTGATACAGGTGAGATACTGAAACAAAAGGCAGAGATGACAACATAAAACAGGAACCTGAAAGAGTAGGCAGGAATGGAGGCAGAATCAGGAACACGGCTGAGAATAGCAACTACAAACACAGGAAGCAGGAAACAGAAGCAGAGAACTGAAGGCTAGAATTTATAAGCACACAGAAAACAGGAGGCTGAAAGCGAAGAGCAGTAGCACACACCAACATGAACTGGGAACAGGAAACTGGAAGCTATGATCCACATCCCTGTGCACTGGAACAAGGGGAATATAAGCCCAGTCCACAGGTGTGGGAATGCAAGACAATTAGGACTAGGCAAAGAACCCACTAGCAGCCACTAGTGGCAGGAACTAAAAAAAAAAAAAAACAACATACAGGTCTGCCCCTATGGGCAGAACAAGATACCACAGTCCGGATGTAACAAAACTGACATTAACACTGTTAAAGGAAAAAAATTTACAATATCTGAAAACCAGTAACTTTCCAAATCCCAGGCAGCATGGATTCACTGTGGGTGATCATGTCTAACAAATATTATACAGAATTTTGGGGGTTGGTGTCACATTATGGGAATACTAGAAGGGGACTGGGGCTGGAGGCACATTATAGGAGTACTGGAGGAGGCTGGAGGCACATTATAGGAGTACTGGAGGAAGGAGTACTGGAGGAGGCTGGAGGCACATTATAGGAGTACTGGAGGAGGCTGCAGAACATTATAGGAGTACTGGAGGGGGCTGTAGGCACATTATAGGAGTACTGGAGGGGGCTGGAGACACATTATAGGAGTACTACAGGGGGCTGGAGGCACATTATACAACCACTGGAGGGGGCTGGCGGCACATTATATGAGTACTGGAGGGGGCTGGAGGCACATTATGGGAGTACTGGGTGGTAGTTGGAGACACTTGATAGGAGTACTGGGGAGACTGGTGGCACATTATGGGAGTACTGGCGGGGCTGGTGACACATGATGGTAGTACTGGTGGCATATGATGGGAAAAGGGCGCAAATTTATTTTTTGCAGGGGGGCGCCAGACATGCTAGCACCGACCCTGGGGTCACTAAATTAATATATCAAGTAAGAGCTGTAGACATAACTTAGGCTTTTGACACTGTGACACACCACAGATGGTCAAATAAGCTGTTTCTATACCATGACATTTTTAACTAGCTCAGAATTACCTATAATGGGCCTCATTTACAAAAGTCATTTTTTTTAGCAGCAATTATGAATCGGCAGCCATCGCCGTGATTTTCCAGTGATTTAAAAAAAAAAAATGCTGGATTCATTAAGCAACATTTTTTGCTGGCGATTTATAATCACCATTGTTAGGTAGCAATTTTTGCATGGATAATTCACCATGATTTTGTGTTAAAAATCATGGCGAATTTCCATAAAAAATTTATTTTTATTTTTTAATGGCTTTTAAAAATATAAAGCACAGCATGCTAAGAACCTTAGCATGCAGGCGCCAATAGTGCTAGAAGGCGCAGCATGCCCATGTGTTTCTAGGCATGCTGTGCCTTCTAGTACTAAAAGCGTCAGCATGGCAAGGGTTAATGTCATGCTGCGTACAAAGAATATGTAATTAGCAAAAATAAAAATATGTACACGATCTAATGTTACATTAACCTACATAGTTTTCGCTTTAATATGACAGCCCATAATAATGTTGCCAAACTGTAATAATGCAGCCAAATGTAGTTATCCCCGTATTAATGCTGCCCAAAGTAGTTGTCCCCGTATTAATGCAGCCAAATGTAGTTGACCCCTTAATAATGCAGCCAAAAGTAGTTGTCCCCATATTAATGCTGCCAAATGTAGTTGTCCCCACACTAATTCTGCCAAAAAGTAGTTGTCCCCGTATTAATGCTGCCAAAAGTAGTTGTCCCCGTATTAATGCTGCCAAAAGTAGTTGCCCCCGTATTAATGCAGCCAAATGTAATTGCTCCATTACATTGTTAAAAATTGCACTTGCCCATCTACTTCATAATATTTTTCTTTGTCATCAATTGTAAACTACTCATATATTTATGAACCAAGATCATCCATTCCGTCATGATTTTTCATAACCATTGCTTATGCATATGCAATATAAATGTCTTCCACATATTGCAAATTATTTAAAAATATAAATACTCACAATTTAGGTGTCATCTATTTTGGGGGACTTGCTTGATGAAAAAGGTCCTGTTGATTGAAGATTTCTTCTTCTTGTCCTTGTTGAAGCTGCAGTCCGCTCTGTCATCCTCGGGGTTCCGATGCTAATGAGTTTACGGTCACTAGAGGTCCCCCTTTCATAGACTCTATGATGTCATAAAGTCATAAAGAAATAAAGAAATAATGTCATAAAGAAATAAAATATCACACACAAGGGAAAAGGGGTGGTAAAAATAAGAAAAAATTAAAGGATGGGGAAATTATTCTTAGAGGACAAATAGAAGAATCAGAAACTAAGAAATAACTCAATTTCATCAGGCTGTGTACCAAGGGATTGGTGTATAGCAGATGTAGTGCCATTGTTTAAAAAGGGAATAAGATCACAACTGGGTAATTATAGACCTTTAAGTCTGACATCAATAGTTGGGAAACTGCTGGAAGGGATACTAAGGGATAATATACAGGATTTCTTGATGTGCAATAAGATTATTTGTGGGAATCAGCATGGATTTGTGAAAGATAGGTCATGCCAAACTAACCTAGTTAGCTTCTATGAGAAAGTTAGTTTGAACTTAGACCAAGGAAGTGCCGTAGATGTGGTCTACTTAGATTTTGATAAAGCCTTTGATACAGTGCCACACAATAAATTGGTCCACAAAATAAGGGAACTGGGTCTAGGAAACAACTTGTACTTGGATCAAAAACTGGTTGGAGAATAGGGAACAGAGAGTTGTGATAAATGGAACTTTTTCTAATTGGTCAAAAGTAATAAGAGGTGTACCTCAAGGTTCTGTGCTGGGACTACTCCTTTTTAATATATTTATTAATGACCTTGGTGATGGCTTAGAGGGCAAGTTTTTCATTTTTGCAGATTACACTAAACTATATAAGGTAATAGAATCTGAGCAAGATGTAGCATCTTTGCAGAGAGACTTGAGTAAACTGGAGGATTGGGCGGCCAAATGGAAGATGAGGTTTAACATAGATAAATGTAAGATTATACATTTAGGGATCAAAAACAAGCATGCAATCTATAAATGAAATGGGGTAAATTTAGGAGAATCTTTAATGCAGAAGGATTTGGCAGTGCGTGTGGACAATAGACTTAGCAATAGTGCTCAATATCAAGCAGCAGCTGCAAGGGCCAATAAAGATGCATAGATGCAAGAGAAGACTGTGTAATTTTGCAACTATATAAATCATTGTTAAGTCCTCATCTCGAATATGCAGTTCAGTTCTGGGCACATATCCATAAAAAATACATTTTGGAACTAGAAAGGGTTCAGAGAAGGGTGACAAAATTGATAAAGTGTACGGAGTCATTGAACTATGAGGAAAGGCTAGCCTGTTTAGACATGTTTACTTTAGAAAAGAAGCTTTTAAGAAAAATATGATTACTACATACAAATACATCATGGGTCAATACAGAGAACTTTCAAAGGAACTTTTTACGCCAAGGACTGTACACAGGACATGGGGCACCCACTAAGGTTAAAGGAAAAGAAGTTTCACAACCAGCAAAGGAAAGAGTTCTTCACAGTAAGGGCAGTCAGGATGTGGAATTCACTGCCAGAAAATGTTGTGATGGCAATTTCACTTGATATGTTCAAGAAAGGATTAGATCCAGGGTTACCAGGATCGCTAATTTAAATAAAGGACAGTAGTGGAGCCAGGGAGAAATAGGACGGCCATCTTGGGTCAGCAGGGATTTTATTTATTTATTTTTATGATTTCAACAGTTTGGAGGTTGCTTCATATGGCTTAACTTCAAATATCAAGATAGGAACTTGATGAACTGTTGTCTTTTTTCAACCTCATCAACTATGTAATTATTTAACCATAGCCACAAGTTCCAACAAAGAAGTCATGCCCAACCCGCACAAAGAAGGGAACTTTAATTTGAGTATCCACATACTATCCAAATATTAAACAAATGGCCTTAAAAAAGGTATCTAAAAACAAGTCTACATTCTACCCTAAACACATAAGGGGTTGCTTTCTAGAGAGCTTAGGAAAAATTATAGCTGAGATTTCCAATTTAGGGGTAATCAATGACAAAAAGAAGAATAATGAGATACCGAAGCATAACTTAACAAAAGGAGAAAGAAAAGTCCTACAAAGTAACCAGGACCTAGTAATAAAGCCAGCAGATAAGGGAGGTGGTGTAGTGATTTTAAATAAAAAGGATTATGAGTAGGAGGTTCTAAGACAACTGAAAGACATTAATATCTATAAACCACTCAAAGCTGATCCCACTGACAATATTAACAAGAAGTTAAAGCTCCTCTTAAAGAACTCTTCCCTAACAGAAACTAGTAATGCAGAAAAATCTTTTTAGAAGTAAAAGAACATAGTATACCGGTGATGTACATTCTACAGAAAGTACAGAAAAATGCAACTTAACCCCCCCGGAAGACATATTATAGAAGGAACCAACTCCATCACTTCAAACCTGTTTCAGTTCATTGATTACCACTACAGTAATCAATGGTAGGTCTTATATTAAAGACGCAGGTGACATCATAGAAAAAGTTGAAAAGCGTGAAATGGGAAGAGGATTTTTTCTTGATTACAAGTAATGTTACCTCTTTATATACTATTATTAGACACAATGATGGAGTTAAAGCTACAAAAGAAAGTCTTTTAGAAAGCGGTTTTAATGAATCTTTAAAATGTTTTATTTTAGAAAATATTTTATTCATCTAAATAAATATTTTTATTTATTTAATTACTATCTACAGATACAAGGCTCCGCCATGGGCACAAATTTTGTCCCCAGTTATGCCAAACTTTTCATAAGCCAATGAGAGAACAAAAATGTTTGGCGTGGCCATGATTATGGGGGCAACTTGGTGGCCTGGTGAAGGTACATAGATGATGTTTATTTATTTGGAAGGGATCCCGGAACATTTTTGAACTCACCTTAATAATAATTCACTCAACAACCACTTATCTTTTAACATTAGCAAATCTGGAGTTCAATTTTTAGATCTTAATATTTATCCCATGAATGATCAAAATCAAATACACACCAGTACTTTTAATAAACCCACAGATACCAACATCAAAATCAGCAGTGGTCACCACAGGAGTTGGCTAAAAGAGATTCCTGTTGGACAATTTAAAAGTTTGTGCAGGAATTGCACAGAGAGTAAAGTCTATAACACACAAGCTAAAAGTCTAAATTTTCAGATAAAGCTGTGGATGTCTAGTAAGGCCCTCAAATGATTATATAGAAATATCTTGCTTTAAACATTATATATTATACTGCTTATAATGCTTGTGCAATAGTTCTGCAAAATATTTATCCTTACATATTTTATTTTTATGACATAAACAAAACGCAACACCCAGGAGTGTACTTTGTCTGGTAGTCAGTCCCCGGTTAGAAAATGCCAATTTCAAAAATCTTAATTTCGACCACTAAATTGCGAATTTTCGCTATTTCGAAAGTTCGCAATTTTCGAATTTTTGCTATTTCGAACGTTCCCTATTTCGAATCTAATAGGTTACGAAACATGCACATTTCGATTGTATTTCTATTTCGATTGTTGTATTTTCGATTATTCTCCATCTTAATTTACTAAATTGCGAATTTTCGCTATTTCGAAAGTTCGCAATTTTCGAATTTTTGCTATTTCGAACGTTCCCTATTTCGAATCTAATAGGTTACGAAACATGCACATTTCGATTCGATTGCTATTTCGATTGTTGTATTTTCGATTATTCTC
>WWET01006458.1:13453-29448 GCA_011038615.1 Limnodynastes dumerilii
CTGCGGTTACGTTGGAAAAAGTTAAGGTAGGGTTTGGAAAGTGTATCTTGACAAAATCCGTCCGTGCAAGGGGTGTGCCGAGGGGAGTGTAACGAATTTACGCGCACAAAAATACGCTCCGCGAATAAACGTACGGCAAACGTAGTTCTGAATCTACCCCAATGTGGGTAATTAACAAGAGGGTGGTCATCAGTGCTAGAAGCAGAAGAGAGGTCTAGGAGGAATAGTATGGAGAAAGCGACTTGATAACGTACCTGAAGGAAGGGAATATTGGGGTGGGGGTGGCCCCGACTTCAGATTAGAGAAGGAAGTGAGTGGAGATAATGAGCCCACAATTCACTCACGCTCTTTGAAGGCTTTATTTAAAATCACTCTCTGCAATGTAACTTATGTGAAGAAAGGGTCCTAATATCCACGGCCTTGCAGGTTCCTGATTCTCCCCTAGGGGATGCTATTCTGGACTATCATTTCAACTTGTTTATCTGATTACCAGCACCTGCTCAGGTGAGTATTTATTGCAGCCTCTCACTGAGCAGAGTGCTGGTCATTGTTGGTGTACCTGTGTTTAGCATATATTTTATTCTGAAACCCTCATGAAATCCTGACCTTGGTCCTCATGAACCAGTTGTATGTCTTAGTGGTTTGTTTGTAAGTTTTTCTCTGCTTTTTTTTCTATATCTATTTCTTATTTTTTCATATTTTTGCTCTTCGCTTCCAGACCTCAATTAACCTGCATAAAGTGTATTTGCACTAATAATTACTGTGTTTTCACTATTCATCTTCCCGGATGTTAGTGCATTACATATACTAAAAATATTAACTTATAACCGAATCCTCACTGTCTTCATTACCAAGTCCATGTAAAACATAAATAGATTAGATATTCAAGTTATTAATGACTTACAGCCACTATAAGTCAATAACGCCTCCATAGAACTCCCATGTGGAAAGAATAATTTAATTCCATTGCTTTTCCAGTGGTATAAGCATATCTACAAGATTGATTACAAATAGTCCTTCATCTTAGCAGTTGGGATATATAAATCTTATTACACTACAAAAAAGAAGATTTCTAATTAGGGCTTGACTCTAGTGAGATGATCATTAACCAAACAATAATTTATGCTCAGAACGTAGCAGTGATTGCAAAAATATAAATAATGATACACAGAGGGGCTGCTCCAGTTTGGAATATCTGCACATAAAGGTACAAAACGGCACCAGGATAAACCATGTTGCAATGTTAGTGCAGACCCTCCAACATGACCCCTTCCATTAGGTACACAATACTCCGCTCCTGAGCTTCCAACTGTCACTCACCTGAATTTAATGAATTAACTGATGTTTGAGAAAGTGGTCACCATAGTAACTGACAGTTGAGAGTTCCGGAACAGAGTATTTTGTACCTAATGGAATGGGTCATGTTGGAGGGTTTGTTAGGGGTACAAATGCAGGAAGAATACTGGCTGATTTTACTTACTGCACATAAATACAGAACCGCTTGAATTTTGAACTCTAATTTAGAGTCGAGTTACAAAACATCACCTCTCAAGTCATTGGGGTAGATTTAGAACTCTGCTTGCAATCCGTTTACTAGCGTAGCGTATTTACGCGTGCGTACCTTCTATACACTCCCCTAGGCACACCCCTTGAATGTACGTATTTTGACCGAGTTCCGCTTTTCAAACCCTACCGCGAGCTTTTGGCCGCGTATCTGCCGTCGCCCACACACGTACGGATGGGCAACACGGAATTACGCAGCTAAGCACGCCCATACTGTACACTTTAAATGAAAACCTCCGCCTACATTGCGTATTTTAGACGTAGTTTTGCCACACGTACGAATTTCCGCAGCAAATACGTAAATGACCCATTCGCTCACATTTACGTTACGTTACGTAGCATATTATCTGTCATGTGCATGCGCAGTACATACAAAATCGCGATTTTACGTGTCCGCCACGCGTAAGTTCGCACAGAAGCGTTGTTCTGGATCTGCCCCATTCTATTTACACATATACAACTTTCATCATCAGCAGTTTCCTCCCAGGGGGAAATTTAATATAAATTTCCAACTCTGTATCAGCCCCAGTGTGTAATCACAAGCAAAATACAGAAATGTAACAGCCGCACAATATTGGGGTAATACGGTCAGTGAATTGAATGACTGTGGTGTCACTTCCTCATGTCACCCACCTACAGTGGTGGACCTACATTTTTGGTGTCCTGAAGCTTGAACTGTAATGGGGGCCCCTTCACAACCAGCAACAATAGGGCAACATCCAACAAGGGGCAAAGGCCCAAATGGCAGAGAACGGGGTCGTGGGGTGGAACCCTTTACATTGAGCCCCTTCCCACCAGCAATGAGGTCTAGGTAACCGCTGTTATCGTCTTCAATGTACACAGTGACAGTGACAGCAGCCTCCATTCTGCCCCCGGCCGGGTCATAAGAACCATCCTCTGGGCGGAGCTGTAGATAGAGTGACTGCGACCAGCACTGATCAGGGGGGGTTTCTGGGTACTCAGAAACTCCCCCTGCATAGACCGTATCCTAAGGTCAATATGAAGTTCTTCAACCCATCGGCTTATGATTCTATCACTAAAATAACCTTATTTTAATAACACACACTTAAAAAAAACTCCATTGATTTTGTTGAAAAATTCACTCTTTAAATTACAAAAAGGGGGTAGGAAAAAAGTTGCTTTAGGGCCCCACTGGGATTTTAGGCCCCGAAAGGCAAGCTTCATAAGTTTCATAGTAGATCTGCCACTGACCACCTATCAGCTATTAGTGTGATTCCACGTGCGTGACCCAGCAGTAAGCGTCACTCCAATAAGCAATGCTCCTCTCGGCCTATAATTTGGGAGCCAGAGTGTATTAAGACTCCCGGATGCTAATTAGGTTTGCCAGGACCCGGGAAGAAGCCATATCCTTGGTCTCCAATGAGGGAAGGGAGGAATTGGGTGCATCTACATATGAGATAGTTGTGTTCCATCTAAAATGCTGCCCCCTCTCTGCTTGGAATACAAGGACGTGACTTACAGAATTTAGGACCGATATCATTACCCTTACCATACTCATCATGTACATTCAATGCTATCTGACAGGACTGGATTTAGGGTCAGGTCAAAAATAGAAAAAACGGACCGTATTCACACTTAAGAATGATTTAGGTTCTTAACTATAGGCAAAAGGTAGCCAGGCGACTCCCCTGATATGCCCCCCCAGGTTTCAGCTTCTTAACTCACTTACGAAGGCCATAGGACTCCCTTATCTAGGTTCGTAGTTGTGTGCAGGGCGGCTTATTAACAACATATTTGCAGATTTTCTCATTTAAATGTCTCCCTCCACCCAATCTTCTTATCTTCGTTCTTAAGTTTTTCCAGCGCACCCCTTCATTCTTAAGTCACTACAGGCCAGATCCAGACCTTTCCATTTCAATGCGTAGTGTATTTACGCTATCGGAATTACTATGCACGCCCTAGGCTCTCCTCTCGGTCGTACGTACTTTGGCCTTTTTTACGCTGTTTAAACCCTACCTCAACTTTTCACAGCGTAACACCGGTCGGCCATAATGCACCTTAGTACGTCCATAGGGCCTGATCCAGACCTACGCTCGCAGGCGATCTAACGCTGATCGTAAGCGTAAAATCGCCATAAAAAACGCACTGTGCATGCGCATAGTGACAACTTCCGGTCGTACCAGAGACCTTTTCGCAGCGGCGATTCGGGCGTCCGTATTGTTTGCGTATTTTCCGACGACGGGGCGTGTTTATAGTACGAAGTTAGTACGGATGCTGGAGTTAAGGAATGTAGGCGGGGGAGCCATTTAAATTGTACAGTATGGGCGCGCTTAGGCCGCTACGAACATCGCGTCGCTACGAAAATACGTACGAACACAGGGAAAAGTTAGGGGAGGGTTCGGCCGGCGTAATGAAAGGAAGGTAAGGGGAGTGTGATGGGAGTGAAAGTTTTTACACTGCAGCGGTAATACGCTCCGCTCTCATGCATAGGTCTGGATCAGGCCCATAGTGTACGATTTAATGCCACACCCCGCATCCGAAGCGTAATTACGGGTGTCATCTGGCTGCCACGCCCCTTCGTTCATAGTTACGCTGTTGATATTAGGATGGTACGTATGTTCAGAATTACGTGCCTGCACAGTGCCTGCAAAATAGCGTTTTTACGACTCCAGCTAGCGTAAATACGCCAGCGGATGTAACTCTGGATCTGGCCATACGAACCTTGAGGAAATAGACTGGTAATGGTGATTCAGAGCCGCCTGCTATTAAGTCCTACATAAATTGCGTATATTAAGGTACTACGCCTGAGCAGTATATTCTTTCTTAAATATACGCACCTAAAAAGCAGCATTTTCTTAACCATGAATCAGGTTCAGTATTAGTAGCCCTCCTTCCTTCTTCTCCTGTGTTATAACATCACACATGTATCCTTTTTGCTAAACAGGTCACATATGTCCTATGAAGGAGCTCGGACCCAGGAATCATGTCACAGGTAGCTCTTACTCCACACCTCTGACCGAAGACTGTGCGTTGGCACCATAGACCCTCAAAGTCACGGCCTGGTACAGATGTCTCTCTTGTACTCTTATGGTCGCATCCTCAGGTACATGTCTCATGGGAAGCTGGAGATGAATGCTGAAGCATCTTATGGGACCGTTCATATGCTCTCCTTTCCTGTTTCAGGCAATGGACGGATGGGCCGGGAATGTCCTGAATATTCCTGCAGGGAATGCT
Source organism: Limnodynastes dumerilii (assembly GCA_011038615.1). NCBI lineage: Eukaryota > Metazoa > Chordata > Amphibia > Anura > Limnodynastidae > Limnodynastes > Limnodynastes dumerilii. The sequence goes on from WWET01006458.1 coordinate 18,212, forward strand.
AACGTGCATCACCTTATTTCAGCCCCGATCCCAGGCCTGGCTTCCTTCCTTTCCTTTTAGTGTAAGTGCTCTTAGTGTTCAGTTACTGTGTTTCACCACTCAATCCTATGGTGCCACAATCACATTGAGATCTCTACTTAAAGACAGAACAAGAAGTTCTCAGGAAAGTAGGTAAAAGGTGACAGGAAAGTCTATAGTGCGAGAAGGAGCCACCCTCTGTTTCCACGGCTTATTCACCTCCGCAAAGAACCTTTTCAGACTTCCACACAGCCGAGAGTGGCTTGCCCAAGATTACATAGACATTACATAGGGCTGGATCCAGACCATAGACATTACATAGACATTACATAGACATTACATAGTCAATACATAGTCATTACATAGACACTACATAGACACTACATAGACACTACATAGTCATTACATAGTCATTACATAGACACTACATAGACATTACATAGTCATTACATAGACATTACATAGACACTACATAGTCATTACATAGACATTACATAGTCAATACATAGACATTACATAGGGCTGGATCCAGACCATAGTCATTACATAGACACTACATAGACACTACATAGACACTACATAGACACTACATAGACACTACATAGACACTACATAGGGCTGGATCCAGACCATAGTCATTACATAGACACTACATAGTCATTACATAGACATTACATAGTCATTACATAGACATTACATAGACATTACATAGACATTACATAGGGCTGGATCCAGACCATAGACATTACATAGTCATTACATAGACACTACATAGACACTACATAGACACTACATAGTCATTACATAGACATTACATAGACATTACATAGACATTATATAGTCATTACATAGTCATTACATAGTCATTACATAGTCATTACATAGACATTACATAGACATTACATAGTCATTACATAGACATTACATAGACATTACATAGACATTACATAGTCATTACATAGACATTACATAGGGCTGGATCCAGACCATAGACATTACATAGACATTACATAGTCATTACATAGACACTACATAGACACTACATAGTCATTACATAGACATTACATAGACATTATATAGTCACTACATAGACACTACATAGACACTACATAGACACTACATAGGGCTGGATCCAGACCATAGTCATTACATAGACAATACATAGTCATTACATAGACATTACATAGACACTACATAGACATTACATAGACACTACATAGTCATTACATAGACATTACATAGACACTACATAGTCATTACATAGACATGGCTGCCTCAATGTATCTTGGCATTAATAGGTAATGACTGGAGTTTTTTCTGCACCGGTCCATATTGTGTCCATCATTGTTTGGCAAATGCAATATAATAGACATAACGATATACTGGGTACACACATTGTATAAGTGGATTCAATGCTGACAACATGGAGTTGGAGCTATCACCAGGGGTGGATTGTTTATAGGAATTTAGGGATATCCTGGTAGGTAAATGACCTTTCCACTAAGATGCTGTCTGTATAGAATGGAGTCACTGTGTTGCTCTGTGTATTGGCTGGCAGTCACTGCAATGCTTTGTATTGGGTGGTGGTCACTAGGATGCTCTCTGTAGTTGACACGCCTCCTCTTGGCTCAGTAGAAGACACGCCTCCTCTTGGCTTTGCACAAGACACGCCTCCTCTTGGCTCTGCACAAGACACTCCTCCTCTTGGCTCTGCACAAGACACGCCTCCTCTTGGCTCTGCACAAGACACACCTCCTCTTGGCTCAACACAGGACACGCCTCCTCTTGGCTCAACACAGGACACGCCTCCTCTTCGCCTCCTCTTGGCTCAACACAGGACACGCCTCCTCTTGACTCAACACAGGACACGCCTCCTCTTGGCTCAACACAAGACACGCCTCCTGACTGATTACTACACATGATTCTTATGCCTGCGTACAAGACACGCCTCCTCTAGTTGAGCGCCATATATGGATGTATTTTTGCAGGTGAATATTGGAGGGCCTGGTCATATATTTACAGCCAGATCAATAGGAAGTATTTGCCTTGCCGGGCCGAGAGATCACGGAACAAAAAACCAATTGTGTCACACAAAAGATGCAAATGACTTTCATTAGTCATTTTAGCAATAATTCAGCGGCCTTCGTCTCCTGTTAACCATTATCTGCATCGGTGACAGGATTCCGGCGCCCAGCGATCACGCTGACAGGTAAGGTCACCTCACACGCGCATATTCATTACATCCTCACGCCAGTCGTCCGGATGAATCTCTCTCTGGGCGACGCTGCTGGCAATCATTGCAGAGAGGGGCAGAATGAGGGATTAATGTTATCAGCCGCAGAGAAATACACATTTAATCCTGTTCAAATAGGTGGAACTGCATAATGGCGATTCATGGAGGCGGGGTGGGTCATTGGAGGGCGACAAATCCCAGGCAATGGGATAATGGTGAAGTATATGCCTCCATTGTAATGATTAAAATTCAATTTATTTAATGTTCCGAGTTACTGAACAATGATCAGCTAATGTCAGCACAATGTATAATGCAGCGGAGTCTCCTTCTGTGATGTGCACTAAATACTATGAAGCCGTAGCTCCCAATAACATAAACTGTAATTATCAGCTTAATCTGCCATTACCCCGTATATAATATGCAACAACCGATGCAGAGCTCCCGACTTTCCCAGATGGCAAAGTGGGAATAAAATTAGACAGCCCCCTTATGTGCCGGGACTCCACCTTAATCTGCCTCTACTGGATTAATCAACCGACGCACCTTTTGATAATCCCCACGCGGTTTGATAAGCCCCTTCCCTTTTATGGGTTGCGAAAAGTCAGACATTTTTGGACTGTTTTGTTGGCGTTCTGACACACCGGATCAGATCCAGAAGTCCGCTGTGGTCAAAGTTCCATTAGCAAATCGCCATGCGAATCTAAAGTCCGTACATGCGACGGAAAATAACTCCACTCAAACAGATTTTTGTACCCAGGACCCTGCCTTAAATCTTACACACTGGGGGCCACGGAAAATTAGGCCAGTGCGTGACTAAGCATCATACGTAAAGGCTAAACCAAGCCCAAACCAAGCCCAAACCGTACGATTAGCATAACTCCCCCCGCCCACCATTCGCACACACTGTACGCATGGCAGGAACAGCCATCTCACCGTTGGAAAGGCTTCTGGCACGGAACCTGCATCATGAGGATCTGGATCCGGGTCAGAGACCTTTACCTCAGGCATACGCAGTGCCGAAAATTTTTAAAACGACCATATTTCGCAATTCTGGATGCAATCCATTGATCCATGCCACGTTCTATACAATATTCGTGCAGATCAGCCAATAATTGCATAGCATGTGGCCGGCGTAAGCACATCATTCAATTCACTCCACTCAGGAAGAAAAGGCTGAGTCTGCGAAGATCTTCCCGGCAGAGGACACTCACACGTCCCCCGAATCTGTCATTTTCATGAGAGTAATAGATCGTCATTGCTTGAAATTACCCCATGCCACAGAAACAGGTGCAGGCAGCACTTGCAATGCAGAATTTTTCCTCAATGACCCTTATTGATTTCTTTTCTTTTACTTTCGGTAAAGTAAACGCTTAAGACGCGCACTGTGCAGGAAAAACAGCTGCATACAGCACCCCCTCTCATTGTACCGCGCCAATCTGGCTTTTGTTTTTATTCAACGTACAAGAAAGAATTTTGCGGCTGAGGATTGTAAATCCATAAAGACGTTATTTAGACTTGAAGACAAGCGCTTGCAAGAAGACGTGATATATCAGTGTTTCTGTGTATAAAAGTGTAGCACCAGAACTTTCTGAACATTTTTTTTTTCATAAACAAGGATGAAATATTGAGAAAAGCGAGAAAAGTGCGTCACGGCGGAGACAAAGATTTCTCCATCATCATTGGCTACTTCACAAAAGCGTTGGAATGTCAATGAGGTAGATCCAGACCTAAGTGCTTGTTATGCTACATTGCGTAGTGTATTTACGCTGGCGTATTTTCTAGGCACTCCCTTCGCTTGTACGTACTTTGGTCATTTTACGCTTCCCAAACTCTACCGTAACTTTTCACAGCGTAACTACCGACCTACGTAACGGATTCACGTACGTACCGGTCTATCCAGGCCCATACTGTACGATTTAAATGTCTCCCTACCAAACGTAACTACATGGTGGTGCGTACGTTCAGACACGTGGTGCGACATCTGCCGTGCACATGCGCAGTAAATACAAATGTGCGATTTTACGTCAGCGGCTAGCGTGCGTAGCTCAGGATCTCGCCCAATGTCACAAAATAATGGCAAACAGTGGACCGAATTCACGGATCAGAATGACGTAGGAGCGGCAGTAACCGCACCTAACTCATGTGACCTGTCCCGCAACCCGCTAACCGATTGTAGTTCTAGATCTACCCCCATAAGGCACTGAAGAGTACCCCATTAACCAACTGTTCTTTCAAAGAAGAATCTTTGTAAAAAATATATAGAATTATTCTATGAATTAATGTGTATTATTTGTACAAACAATGGGGTAGATCCAGAACTACGTCTGCCGTACGTTTCCTCGCGTAGCGTATTTTCGCGTGCGTACCTTCTATACACTCTCCTTGTCACACCCCTTGAACGTACGTATTTTGTCAAGATACGCTTTCCAAACCCTACCTTAACTTTTGGCAACGTAACCGCAGTGATCCGCACACGTACGTATGGCCAACACGTATTTACGCAGCTAAGCACGCCCATACTGTACACTTTAAATACAAACCCCCGCCTACTTAACGTATTTCAGACGTATTTTGGACTCACGTAAAATTGGCACGCCCACACGTAAGTATTTACGTGACACATACGTAAATGGCCCATACGTTCACAATTACGCTACGTTACTGATCGTATTTTCTATGGTGCGCATGTGCAGTACTTACCAACCAGCGTAAGTCCCCTCCAGCGTCCCTACGGCGCTACTATGGATGCCCGATCGTAGATCGGGTGTTTCCATAGTAACGCCGGGCAACATCTGCCCGGCACATGCGCATTAGAGCAATGGCCGCCGTCCTAGCGACGGTGGCCGTAGCTCTGGATCAGGCCCGAAGACCCTGAGGGTGCCTGAGACTGGGATAGTTTGGGAACCACTGGCGTAGTATCAGAAACTGTCTTCACTCAGCTGGATAAAAGCTTTTCAGCGCTACTCCTGCTGGGGATATAGACGTCGCCTGACACCATCCTTATGCGTATTTATGATGCTACAGACTGTACAATATGGAAACGATAAACTAATGAACAGAAGAGGCATAAAACTGACATAACAGCAGCAAAGTTACACTAAGTCCTAGTTATATTATAAAATAAGTCATGTTTTCATTAATTATGAATGTTTGGCGTAGTCGGCGGGAATTACACGGGAAGTGAGAGGATCTACGTGGTCATAACTTGAAAGCTGGCCATACACTAGGACGATTATCGGTCCCAGCAGGGGGTGAGCTGGTAAACGGGACGATTTTCCCGCTAGGAAAATGTCCTGTTATCGGCACCATACAGCTCTCCTGCTGGGACCGATAATCCTAGCAGAAGAGGGGAGGGGGGGAGGCAGCGTTCTCTATGGCGCTGCTGCAGGGCGCTATGTAGCGCCCAATATCAATCAGACACGTTTAAAAATCCAATAATTGTACCAGAGCATTTCTGGTGCATTTATTGGACGTTTTAAAAATTGATCTTGGCCGTTAACTAGAGCGATTTTTGGCCCGATCACCCGATAATTGGGTGTTTGGGCCGATAATCGCTCTAGTGTATGGCCAGCTTTACTGTCATTTTTGTTAATTGTTGTTAAATGTTTTGTTCTGTGATAGATATTAGTGAATTAATGGCACAAAGAGGTGTAAAGCTGGGTTGCCGACTCTCCCGGAATGTTTGGGAGACTCCTGAAATTCGGCAGTTCTCCCGATATACCGGGAGAGGCTGCAAATATCCCGCAAGGGGCTTGAGGCTTGCGGTTTCATGGAATCCACGGCCTCGAGTCCTGCCCCCCTGCCTGGTAACGCTAGTATCCTAGTGTTGCTAGGGACAAGGAGGGACTTGAAGGGAGTAATTAGTCATCAAGGGGCGGGCTTAACACAGTTTGCATAAATCATGCCATTAAGCCACGCCCCTGCATGCATCTATGGCTTCCCTCCGGGATCTCCTGAAGGGAATGGCTGCTCTTTACCACATTTTATCCCCATTTACCTGCAGAGGGGGGGGGGTTAGTGTTACAATGTACATTATTAGTGGGTATTTCTAGGGCTAATAGCCGCTATTTTAAGCGTCAACGGAAAAGTTAAGGTCAGCAATAGGATTGGTTTTCCAAGTGCGTATGACAAGTGTGATCCTAGGTTCCATATATGTGAGGGAAGAGGGGAAGGGAGGGTTAAGGTCAGGCTGCAATGAAGGGAGTGTTAAGGTCAGGCTGCGAGGATGGGAGGGTTAGGCTGTGAGGAAGGGAGGGTTAAGGTTAGGCTGTGAAGAAGGGAGGGTTAGGGTCAGGCTGCAGGGCAGGGAGAGTTAGGCTGGGGGAAAGGAAGGTTAGGGTTAGGCTGTGGGGAGGAGAGTGTTAGGGTGTGGCTGTGGGGAAGGGAGTCTTAGGGTTAGGCTGCAGGGAAAGGAAGGTTAGGGTTAGGCTGTGGGGAGGATAGTGTTAGGGTAATGGAAGGGGAGAGTTAGGGTGAGAATTAGCATAAGGGTTGGGGAAATAGAGGGCAGCGTTTACCGGTCTGCGGCATGGCAGGAAGTTTCTGTGCAGCTCATCCTCTCATATGTGGTGTCAAAATCAGCGGCGACCTTCCTCCTTGTGTATAAAGAACTCGCTCATAATGGAGGATAAGCACTTAGCCAAACCCTTACCGTACGTCTGAAATACCTCCTCCCATCCACCATGCGTACATGTCCGTAACACACAGTTTCAGAAGTCTGACTCCGGTCTACACATATTTCGCCGTTACATTAGATTAGCCGCCGTTTAAACGTAATACCTGCTCCCCGGTAACCTCCGCAGACATACAGCTTTCCTTCCACGGCGCCCGCGTTGCTGGCGTTGCTTCTCAGAGACAGTAGCGGTTGGGGCATCGCAGGACCCTCTCTCCAGAAATCGCCATCGACATTGTAAATCTCCAGGACATCCAGACACTTCCGCGCCTGTCCTCGGTCAGGACCGACGCAGCCGATGCCCCCTGCAAGGAGCACAAATCGTCATCAGGTATAAGGTGAAGAGGAGCGAAAAAACATTGAACACACAGTGGCTGAAAATTACAGCCCAGCTGCAGGGCATTATGGGGAGGCGAGTTGTCATGTGACCATGCCTTAGAGGAGTAAGTTTATGTTTTTACCGAAACTTAAAAATAAAGACCGCATATACGCAATCTACGTAACGAAAAGATACCTAGATGACATAAAAAAATTTCTATGCATGCGCAGTATCACATTTCGGTAAGCACCGGACGTATATGCAATATGTCCAGAGGTCATGCCCTCGCTCTGTCTCGCACGTAATTTAGCTGACTTAACCCTTCCTTGCGTATCTCTGGTTGTACGTATCGCCTTGTCATACTTAAGTGCCTAACTCCGCCCATACTGTACAATTTAAATGCCTCCCTTCGCCCACAATGCGTATAATCTGTAAATGCCTCCCTTCGCCCACAATGCGTATAATCTGCCTGCGTAGGGATGTCACACCCTATCATATGGAGTTACGTATGCTCCAATAATAATAACCATCATTATGGTAATAATTAGTACTTACACCTGGGGTAATAAAGCCATCAGAATCACAGCTATGGATGGGGGGCATACACAGACCCAAGGAAGTCTCAGTCCAGTGTCCAAATGCATTTTGGGCTGAATTGCAGTTGAACAGAATCATATGGAGTTACGTACGCTCAGAGTTACGATGTTGGACTGAGATTGATGAATTTGTGCTCGTCTCGGCTCCAGATCTGTGATAGGATTGTGTTGTGCGTGCAATCGCCAAATGCGAACGCCGTATGCAAACCCATATACATCTTTTTGAAGCCAGTGCAGCTTCGGTTGTGATTAATAACCATCATTATGGTAATAATTAGTACTTACACCTGGGGTAATAAAGCCATCAGAATCACAGCTATGGATGGGGGGCATACACAGACCCAAGGAAGTCTCAGTCCAGTGTCCAAATGCATTTTGGGCTGAATTGCAGTTGAACAGATACAAAAATGTGCAAAGAGAGGTGATGGAAAATTAGAGTTTGATATTTGTGTGCTCCTAACTCTGCATCAGCTGCTTTACCGGCCATTCGATCGCAAGGTCTGGTTTGTGCACGTCCGTGAATCTTGCTCATTGGACTTGCTTTCTAGAAATGCGCATTGCAACCGTGTCTAAATACGCCAGGTCAACCGACCAACGCTCCTCTCTCCCCCAGCCACAAAGTCAACACCAGGGAGTACATTTGCATGATTTATTGGACAGTTTGTTGATCGTTCTCCATCCCACATTCCTACCAACTCTATTTTTCTGCTATGCAGATTGGTGTAGACATACGATAATAGGTAATAGCAGGGGTGTAACTACAGGGGGTGCAAGGCTTCTGCGGGGTCCAGAGGAGAAGGGGGCCTGTGGCTGCCGCTCCCACTGACAGAGGCTGACAGCTTAAAACAGCGCTCGGCGCTCCATGTATGAGTGCTGAGCACAGTAGTTTCTATCAGGCAGCGGTTCTACCTAGCCCCGCCCCATTTCAAAATGGCTCCTCCCCCATCAAGACTCAGACCCCATCTCTTTTCTCCAAATATGTCACCTTCCGCCCCTGGGTAACTGAGTTCTAATCCTCCCATGATGCCTCTCTCCATAACTTCCCCACCCTACAAAAATATGACCTTCAGCTTTAGACGAATTTGCTATATGTCACCCTGTCCTTGTAACCTGATTATACAAAACAGAGTTATAAACATTTCATAAATAATGATGTAATGCTTAGGTCAATGTAAAACATTATAAATCTAGCAGTGACAGCACAGAGTTACATTCCACCACCGTCCTCTGCTTCGTCCCTCAGAATTCTTCTCCTTTCCCAGGCCTGGATTACTAAGGCACGAAAACTAATGCCATTGTCACCATAATGAGAGGGCCGATTCAGAGGGTTTTGGACGGGCCCCAGAAACAGAGGCTGGATCCAGGGACAAGAATGCTTGGAATAAAGACATCCTTATAATGAAAGCTTTGAGTGGGGGCCACAAGTTATTTTTCTATAGTATGATACAAAACTCCTAGAGTTTTCTAAAGACTAAAAAATTCACAGACCGAATGGTAAAACACAAATTATGATGTCATTTTTATTTTTAAATCTACATAAGTCCCCTTTTGTCTTCTATTCTCTAATCCAAGTCACAGCTCAATAGAAGACGTTAAAAGAGAGTATTAATTAAGAGATCCTGTTAGGAATGTTATGGGCATCAAAGGACTCTTGCTTGCAGCCCATATAATTTCCTTCCTGAAGGCTGTCGAAACGCGTCCCTTACTGAGAGTTTTGTTTTATTTCAAAGGGAAACTTTGGATAACTTAAATAGACTGAATTAAAACGTGATTGTCTTAATTATACAAAAAATCAACTTCATATGCTTGTTTTTAGAAATCTATCTGGGAAACGGAATTAATCTTCATTTAGAACCGCACGAGGCAACGGGTGGATTTTTATAAATAGAGAGTGGGGAGGGAGGCGCAAATTAAAAATGTGTCTACTGTAAACTTTAGGCTGTGATAAAAAAGTGGCGCGTTGGTCATGTGACAGGATGTGTCGCATTTATCCGGTCACGGGCTGAGCAAGACTTGGCCATGCAGAAGTCAAAAACAGTACACAAGTTATAAGTTATCATGGGTCATAGTACTGTGCTAGAGACTCCCGAGATATGTAAACAGCCTCCAATCTGCCTTCTCTGACATAAACATGTTATGTTCAAATGTTATAAACAAATATATCTACTGACTAGTATTTCACTATTATTCTAGTGACCACCAACCAATAGAGCTTCCTAGTGATATTTAACCAATACAGAGAACATTATTATGATCACTCACCAACATAGAGAGCATTATAATGACCAATCACCAACATAGAGAGCATTATAATGACCAGTCACCAACATAGAGAGCATTATAATGACCAGTCACCAATACAGAGAGCATTATAATGACCAGTCACCAATACAGAGAGCATCCTAGTGATCACCACCCAGTACAAAGCATATCCTTTTGAAGGTCACCCAATACAAAGAGCATCATAGTGACCATCACTCTATACAGAGAGCATCCTATTAATCACCATCTGATACAGAGATAAGTCTAGTGACCACTCGCCAATACAGAGAGCATCCTAGTGACCACCACCCAATACAGGGATCATCCTAGTGTGAATATTCCTGGAAACATTGACTAAGAGGGAATGCCCAAACTGCAGACTGACTAAGAGGGAACGCCCAAACTGCAGACTGACTAAGAGGTAACGCCCATACTGCAGACTGACTAAGAGGCAACGCCCATACTGCAGACTGACTAAGAGGGAACGCCCACTTGTGATATCACCCGTCCATTGGAATTGTCATTCCCCTCAAGTCTCCAGGCCTCACACGTGTCTAGCACTCATTCTCCTATTACATACTAGAGAATGTCAGCTAGAATCTGGTTGGTTGCTATGGCCAAACCGGCAGCTTAGTAAATCTGGGCCTAAAAGTCTGAATCAGATCCTTAATGCTGAAATAAAGCATTGCTGACAGTGCTCTGTGCTGCTGTGCATGAAGGCTTGTGACTGCGACTGGCAGGTAAAGAGAATCTTCCTCGTACTTCAGCTCTGACAGACCCAGGAATGACAGCATGTCCTTGGCTTAGACTCGCTGCTCAGTCATGCATGTCACCAGCAGTGTTAATGGCTTCCAGGACACAAAGGTGACCGCCAGTTATTTATATCATGGCTCTACGCCGGTGGCTGACAAACTTTCTTAGTTCAAGGCTCCTGAGTGTCTCTAAAATGTATTCAAGGCGCCCCTAAGCCAAGAGAAATGCAGAACAATCCCACATTGTAATTAGCTGGGTCCAAGCAACTCCATAGGAAGGTTCAGTAGGTTATCTATGGGGATCGTTTAATAAACAGGAGACAGACAGCGCAGTGCTGGAGACATCAGTCATGTCCCCGGGGGAGAGGGAGAGAGAGAGAGAGAG
>WWET01006458.1:36368-54672 GCA_011038615.1 Limnodynastes dumerilii
GGGAGTTTTGCTTCTGTCTCTCAACTGCCAGCTATAAATAACTGTGCACCCTTATAAATAACACACCGCTATTATATCACAGACCCTTAACTGTGTCAGCGCTGTGCGTCTGGTATGGAATATCGCTGCTGTTCAGACAGTTTGGGGCACCCAGGTAATTAGCAATTCTGTCTTATTCTCTACCTCCCACATCTTTTTTATTTCCTACAGATATATTTCAGTAAACAGGAACGGAGGAAGACGCGGCGGCTGAAATGGAAAACATAATCCTCTTTTCACCGCCGTTTATTTCTTAATATAAACTCAGACTAGAACGTGGGGCTTGGTCGAGAGTCCTGAACTTCTCTCGTCGTCTTTCCATCGGATGGCGACCGGTTTTACGGACGGCACGTATGCCTTTGTGTACTAGACCGTCAAAAGACGCACTTTCCACAGGTGCGGCCTGTCTCCGAAAGTGATCTTTTAAAGAGGGATGAGGGATATAATGAATTTTAAAAGGGATCGTCCTGGCACTGAAATGCCATCAACGTTCTCCGATTGTGTGTTTTATATACACACCTGTCTGATTAAATATTACGAGATGTTTATTCAGCATTACAATAACTCTAATCCTAATTCCTAAACCTAATTCCTGACCTACCAATAAGAACAGATTCCATAGGCTAGCAAACGGAGGCGAACATTCGGAATCTGTGATCCTATATTTCGTACATATAAGTGAAACACACCACCCCCCCCGACACGTACGCCGTTTCCTCATTCAGAACCCTGTCTTAAACGCTGCGGAAGACCGATGCGGAAGGCGAGGGCCACCATCAGGGAGCTGATGGCGGCCCTATGGAAGGCCCACGTACAGAATGCGGTAGCTTACATAAAGCCTTGGGAATACGCATGGAGAGTGAATTCCGCATAGAAATGCAGTGTCAGTTGGCGGTGTTCTGATGTGGAAGTCACCGTACTGCAAAGGTGCAGTACATGCATCTTACGCAAGCCGTGTGCGCAAGTCGTCTTGCGTTTTTAATGCTGGATCAGGACCCCTTACCCTAATCCCAACCATATCCGTTATTCCTAAGCACTAGCAGTCGAAATGAAAACTTTCAGCCGTATACCCCTGCCAAAATATACTTTCTCTAAATCGAAACCTTGTCTAGAATGATAAAGACGACACTGTCGGATGCATTACTTTTGAAATGGAGATTTCCGGTACAGTAACAGCTTTTCCTAAAGGAATCCCTACCCCTTACTCAGGGTCAAAAGTATTTAAAGCCCCAAAGCAAGTTTGGGGGACACTGGACTTGTAGTGTGGTTTATGGGTTCAGACAGTTGGGAGTACGCACGGAGAGTGTATTCCGCATAGAGATGCAGTGTCAGTTGGCGGTGTTCCGATGTGGAAGTCACCGTACTGCAGAGGCGCAGTACATGCGCAAGCCATTTTACGCAAGCCGCGTGCGCAAGTCGTCTTGCGTTTTTAATGCTGGATCAGGACCCCTTACCCTAATCCCAACCATATCCCTTATTCCTAACCACTTGCAGTCGAAATGAAAACTTTCAGCAGTATACCCCTGCCAAAATATACTTTCTCTAAATCGAAACCTTGTCTAGAATGATAAAGACGACACTGTTGGATGGATCACTTTTGAAATGGAGATTTCCGGTACAGTAACAACTTTCCCTAAAGGAATCCCTACCCCTTACTCAGGGTCAAAAGTATTTAAAGCCCCATAGCAAGTTTGGGGGACATCGGACTTGCCGCCCCCCCTCCCCCTACATCCTGTGTGTGTGTGTGTGTGCAGTGTGGTTTATGGGTTCAGACAGCTGTCAGCAACTGGCAAGTTAGACAGCGCCCCCTCCTGGCAGCAGAAAGTAGCGCCAAGCTTTCAGCTGCTGGCAAGTCTTTTTTTTTATAAAATGCTGAACAGAAGACATATCTCAGCCTTAGATATCTATTTTTAATTAAAAAGTACAAAGATGGCAGTTTTCTGATATTTTCAGGTAAAAACAGGTCTTGTCCATGGCCTCCAAGGCTTTCGAGCTGTTGCCTTGGTGCAGGCCTGGCCAACCCGGCTCTCTTCAAGTGCTGTGAGACAACAAATCCCAGCATACTTCAACTGCATGGTCCTAGCTGATCTTTAACAAAGCATGCTGGGACTGGCAGTTTCACAACACCTGGAGAGCCACATGTTGGCAAGGCCTGCCTTAGTGTTTGTATGCAGTATTGGAAGGTGCAGGAATTAGATGCATTGGATACATGAGGTCTCTTTACAAGCTCTGTACATTGTATTACAGTTCAGCAGCAGCCGGTTGTCATATCACTGCAGCAAAACGAAGGCTTTATAGAAATGCACATAGTGTTCAAGATAACAGGAGATTAAAGGACTATTAATTACACCCTGAAGAGTTACCCAGACTCACCTGGTGAAAGAGATGGAAGAGTGTGGAGCACTGTTTATAAATACAACGGGGTAGATCCAGAACTCCGCTTGCAATACGTTTACTCGCGTAGCGTATTTTCACGTGTGTACCTTCTATACATTCTCCTTGTCACACCCCTTGAATGTACGTATTTTGACAAGATACGCTTTCCAAACCCTACCTTAACTTTTGGCAACATAACCGCAGTGATCCGCACACGTACGTATGGGCAACACGTATTTATGCAGCTAAGCACGCCCATACTGTACACTTTAAATACAAACCCCCGCCTACATAACGTGTTTCAGACGTATTTTGGACTCGTGTAAAATTGGCACGCCCACACGTAAGGATTTACATACGTGAATGACCCATACGTTCACAATTATGCTACGTTACTGAGTGTATTTTCTATGGTGCGCTTGCGCAGTGCTTACCAAAAGGCGATTTTACTTCTCCGCCACGCGTAAATTCGCTCACAAACGTTGTTCTGGATCTGGCCCATTGTGAGCAGCTCTAGCACGATAGGCTCCCTCCTAGGGCCAAAGGGGCCCAAAGTAATATGTTGTCTAGGGCCCCAAGTAAGACCTAGCTGTACAGGTGGACAGATGAACATTGGTTGGTCTCATACTGAGCTTCTTTGGTAGGTACGTAAAAGGGTAAGACTATAACAACCAATCTGGTTATAGCTACCTAGAACCTAGCAATAGCATAAATAAAAGCTGGAATCTGATTGGTTGTTATGGGCAACACCTCCATCTTTTTCCCTATTTGGAAATGTTATTAAATCTGCCTCCCAAATCTATTACTATATGAGCGGTCATAGTCTTTCCCACCAACCTGTGGTGTCCAGCCGCCCATGACGTAGATCTTGTTGTTGAGCGTCACAGAGGCGTGGGACGCCAGCGGAAACGGCAGCGGTGACACGCTCCTCCAAGCGTCATTGTCCACCAAATATTTGTCCACGCAGTTGGTAATGACATATTGGTTCTTCAGCTTCATTTGACCGCCGATCAGATAGAGGTCATTGTAAACACTGGCCAGGACGTATAGTTCCCGGTACTCGGCACTGCACATCTTCTCCCAGCAGTAATTCCCTCGATTGTGATACCTGGACAATGCGAAACGCGTTGGTTTGGATGTTATTATTTCTACAGGGCATTACATTTATTTTGTATCACTGTTTATGTGCAGAATAAATGTATGATACTAGATTGAAAATAAGGTCTACTGAAAAGTTCTATATATATGATCCCTATAACAGAGCAGTCTTTAATCTTAATCAGCTTCTGCTTTATATCCTAGTTAAATAAACCCCTATAGTAAATCAGTATAGATAGGAACAGTCACTTTCATGTAATACAGATAGGAACAAACTATGTACATAATATGCATACAGAGAAAAAGTCCATTGTCTTAAGCCTGTGATTTAAAGTACATTTGGCTCCAGTACCGAGTGTAGGCCGCTATTTTGAAACCTGATCTACGATTTATGAGAATTCTACGTAACACTTTTATAGACCTCAGGGACCAGATTCACAGATCTGTATTTACTACATTCGCATTTTCATGCACACACGTAGCACGGCAACACCCATGACACTCCGCTCCCCCAGAACAGTGTTGCGGCTCACAGAGGTACGCTGATAAGGTAAGCTTTTCATTCTAACGCTAACCCTCCATTTTCCACAGCCTAACCCTAACCTTCCCCTTCAGCCCTAACCCTAACCTTCCCCTCCAGCCCTAACCCTAACCTTCCCCTCCAGCCCTAACCCTAACCTTCCCCTTCTTGAGCTTTCCATGTCCTGCAACCTAACCCAAACCTTTCCCTTAAGCCCTATCCCTCCCTACTTAAGCCTAATCCTAACCTGTAGGCAAGGGGGTGGGGGTGGGGCGTCACGCAGTGCATTCCTGGGAAGAGCTAAGGTTAATCCTTTTAACGGAGCCCACAGAGTAATAGCTATACCGGAGCAGTCAGAAACTAAATCCAGGACAGGTCACTGCAAAGGAGGCAATAAAAGTGCCCTCCTGCGAGCTCACGCCAGAGCTCAGTGCTTTAATTGCCTCCAGTATTTCCGCCACTGAACCTGACACTATTGGGAACGTGTGGAACTAGCCGTTCCCAATAGCCATTTTCTATTTATCGATCATTACAGTAATGATACAGCGGAGATGTGCTGGCCACCTCATCCTGAGGATTTCACCAAGGTCTCTGCCAAAGCTACCCACTCGTTACAGGCACCATCAACACCAGGAGGATAACCGGGAGGGAAGTCTTCATAAATGTCACCCAAACAACATTTTTTTTAATCCTAAGTATTGCTGGATTTTGGCCCCAATCAATTGTTCCATTTTCACATTGTAGACTTTGCACAGATTATACTGACCTACAGATCTCAACACGCTTATCCTTTTGTCTGGACAACCTGACAGCGGTTGGTTCACCGGCCAAAATGACGTCATTATTTTCTGTAACTACGCCAGCCGAGACTGCGCCCAGAACCTCTCCTTGTTTTGGTGAAGGCATGTAACAGATTTTTCCGGTTGTAGGAGCAAAACAGAAGCTAGCATCTCCGAAGCTTCCATATTTAGACCTGATGCCCATAGAGTTGGTGCCCAGACAAAGGAGAAGACTTGTGGTCTCCATTCCATACCGGAGGCTTAGAGAAACCTGAGTGGATTTCTCAATGGTTTCAAGGGTTTGTTCAACCAAGTCGTAGCACTGAGCATTACACAAGAGCACAGTGTTCCTCTTCCTAGCTTCTCGAAGGAACGATGGGTTTACTAGCGGTAATCTGACTTGTTTCAGGAGATCAATGAGCCATTCAGATCGTAGATTCTTGTCATGGTTGACCCATCGGAGGACTAGCTCAAGGATGCTCTCCTCTCGGGAAACGTTGAGGTCATCAGACATGATCATTGTCATCAATTGCTGATAGTCAACCTCCAATATTTCATCGTGTCGGCCAACCTCACAAAAGTGATTATATAAATATTTTTGGGACTTTTCTTCTAGATCATCTGCACTGATCTGTTTAGCAAAATTATAGATCCCGATGCAGTTTGAGGCATCCATATGGTCGACCATGTAGGTCTGACACACTTTGAAAACATCGTCCATTTGCATGAAATAAGCAGCGATGGCGACTCCTTGGACAGTCAGGTTGTTGATGAAGAGTTGTGAAGTGTAAATATATTCCAAGATAACAGACACACTATCAGCAGTTACATCATGAAGCGTCACCTCTGTTTGGGTGCATTCAACCAAGCCACAGGTGAACATGGCCCGGAAATATGGACTGAATGCAGATAGCACCACCCGATGACAAGGAAACCGGTGTCCCTCTGCAACTAGAACAATGTCAATAAGCTCCGCTGAGTCACGCATCCTGTTTATAACTTCCAAAAGTTTATTACCATGTTGTTGCTTCCTTTTATAATCAAAGTCCATCTCCATGATGGGAAACGAGGGGCACCTTGGCTTGTTAGGTCTTGAAAGTCAAATGGTCAATATTTTCCAAATGAGCAAGAAGCAAGGGGGTTATTGTTATGAATGTGGAGAAATGTCCATCTAAAAATAAAGCATTAAGGTTCATGAAATGTTCATGTACAACAAACAATAAAATCTCTTTCCACGAAAGAATTAATAGTAACATCCACAATATAATGACATCCTGATGATATCTAAAATATATATTTCCAGAATATGCATATATCCCACACAACAATTGCAAAAACTTTTATTTATGCACTAAACATTTCCCCTGTTGATTATTGCAATGCTCTCCTTATTGGACTCCCCCAATATAAAATAAGACCCCTACGGATTATAATTGCATGGAGCAGCTAGACTGATTTATCTTGCAAAACGCTCTTCTAGAGTTGCTCCACTCTGTCAGTCTCTACATTGATTGCCTGTATTTTACAGAATCAAGTACTGGATCTGGCCCTAATCTATACAGGTTGATAAAATAAACAATAATAATATATAAGACAGGTGCATGTGGCATTGAAGGGGTATAATCGTACAATTTTGGGCGACATCCTTATTCACTCTAATAGTTAAAAATGTTTTTTCCTAATTTGCCAAAAACAAAACTAAACTAAACCTTACCTTTGAAAAGAAAAATATATATTTTATTGCAATTGCTAGAACTGTCTTCACAAAATTCTGACTATTCAGATGCTGGCGACAGATTCATACGATACAGCAACAACATGCTTATTTAGAATTGTTAAACCAGTTATACGGCTTGTCTAGGGGATTATAGAAATCCCAGATTAATATCGTCTTTCCTTTTGTTATATTAAAAACTGGCCACATTGGAAAGAAAATAGAGCAATATTATGCAATTAGATTTCAGGCCCTGTCTACTATTGATTAATAACGGCCCCTGACACTTCCCGCTATGTTATATGATATCTAAATATTATATAGGCTCCACCCACAATCTGGTCAATCCTTGTCCTGATCTACCCAATAGCAGCCACTTTGAGATGAATCCCCACCCCTTTTCATGCAAGCTCCACCCATTTCTAAATCTGACATTGGTGTCAGTTGATAGGAGAGCTTAGTATAAGGGAGCGGCTGTTAGAGACATGCTGGGGTACCCCCTCCCCCACACTTTAAGGTCCCCCCCTCAACTTTAAAATATGGACATGCCTCCTGCAGACCTTTATGTGGCCTTCTTAGCATGTGCAAGGGCCAGTGCTGGTTCAGAGAAGCCTCTTCCTCCATATCAGCCCCCCGACTAATTGAAGAATTATGAGGCTTATGAGGGATCGCTCAGCACTTAATTATTCTGCAGAGACAGAACTTCTGGATTTAGATAGTTAGTGGCAAATGGAATTCAGCATTACATCGATCCAATCTGCATCACATGCATACGGGGGTACAAGATAAAATCTGTGATTTTCGGCCTCCTAAAACCAGTGGGAGGTGGGGGGGGGGTGTTATGCGTAAATCGGGTGTCGGACGGAAGTATGAATCCTGTCTTTAGTCTCTTACTGTGGCTCTTATCCTACAAACTATCGTGTTGCATATAGGTTATGAGTAGATTGTAATTAAGTGCAATTAAAAAGCCATAGATGCCTGTATGGGGGTGGAGCTTAAGGTTGTGATTTATGCAAGTCACATGTGAAGCCCCGCCCCTTGACCAGAAATGCCCCTTTTCTTAGTATAACTAGGGATGGGGGCAGGGCATGATGATTCAAATTGCGTCCTTCCCCTAGTAACACTAAGGGCTAGATTTACTAAGCTGCCGGAAAGTGGAGATGTTGCCCATAGTAACCATTCAGATTTTAGCTCTCACTTTTCTATTACATACTAGAAAAATGTCAGCTAATCTAATTGGTTGCTATGGGTAACATCTCCACTTTTTCTTTCCCACAGCTTTGTAAATATGGTCCCAAGAATAGTTGTGTTGCTAGACGGGGACGGGATTTGAGGCTGTGATTGGCATGAACCCACAGCCTCAAGTCCCCTGCGGGAGATTTGCCAGCTCTCTTGGGAGAACTGGACGAATTTTGGAAGTCTCCCGAATACTCCGGGAGAGTCTGCAACCCTGAACGAAGTTCCATACGAACTAAGTAAAACGCATGGAACATCTGGAGGGTGAATGTACCCCCCCGCCTCAAAACATCTCACTTACACCTTTATCGTGCATAAGTGGGGTGACGTTTGCAGGTCTGGAATCGGTCCATCGTTATTTTATTAGACGCTTTTCTTTCTTTATTTATCCTTCTATCTAAATGTTTTAATATTTTACTATAGGACAGGACCTCCCAGATTTTAACAATGTTTTGATGAAAGATCTGAGATTTGAATGTTATATCTCATAGTTCTAAATAGACCTAAGTGCATTCCTATAAAGGAATTCATTGTCTCTCTGTCTCTCTCATACAAGCACAGCGCAAATACGTCCTCATGTGCGTTTGCCTACTTTTAAGTACACCGCACGCCAAAAAAAGAGGTGCCAATCAGAATCCAGCACAGTGTATTTACAAACCATTGAACACTTTTCCCCCACATTGCCACAGTCTGAGCATTGCTGTAATAGCATGCAGATCCCTGGCCTCAGTGTCAGCAGGTGCGCGACAGACAAGAATCGAATTTAAATCAGCAAAAAAAATGCATTAAAAACCCCATAAATATAGATTTTCTTCTGTGTAATAAGGATGAACATGATAACAGGAACAGATACAGGGACCAGTAACAGCAATATTCAGCTTACCCTGCACAATGGCTGTATTGTGCCTCTGTAGATCCCCCCAGGCCGCCTCTGGGGGAAAAGGGAGCTGCTTGTGTGATCCTGCTAATTTAGGGAACTGTGGTCAGGGGCAGGAGGCAGCTGCAAGACCTGGTAGGGAATAGCTGGATTGCATTTACACACAGGGTTATGCACACAGACCTAGAGGGAGCTGGGAGCCCAGGGAAAGGGATCTGTTACACGGGGCTTAAAATAGTTTATAACCAGGATATAAGGTACGGGAGGGGGAGCAGTAATGAAAAAGTGCTGTGCACAGACCCTCCTACATGACCCAATCCACCAGATACACAATGCTCCGCTCCTGAGCTTCCAACTGTCACTCACCTGGTTTATTTGCCCCCAGTTTTTTTTAATACACTATAGCAGACCCTTCAACATGACCCATTCCATTAGGAAACATACACTCTGCACCTGAGCTTCCAACTGTCATTCACCTGGTGAACTGTTATTTAAAAAACTATTTGTCTCTCCAACAAAGGTGGTTACCATAGTAACTGACAGTTGGAAACTGAGGAGCAGAGTATTTTGTACCTAATGGAATGGGCCATGTTGGAAGGTGTGCTATAGTGTCCAGAACATAAAGAGGTCCTGCAGCAGGTAATCACATGACTGGGCTGCAGGAACGGTGGAGACACCGAGTACCCCCACAAAACAGCATAGTTACCACCGCTCCCTGAATGTCAGAGAGAATCTTGAAGACTTGGTGATCTCCCTGACACCCTGAAGTGCAGGTAATCTCCCTGACTCCTTGAAGAGCGAGTGATCTCCCTGATGCTGATTGAGTTCCAGAAGTCATTGCTGTATGATAACAGAAATTAGAAATTGTCTCCTATTTCCCTGCATTGAGGTCTATGGAGGCGGCCATTTTCATGGAGGCGAAGATGTAATCAGAGACTGGCCATTATCTAAGACAAGATAACTGCAATAATGGAGACAGAAATGAAGAATACACTTTGGTCTCTTGTTAATCAGCTGCAGTGTCACTTACTTTTATCTCTTCTATAAAGATGAAGCGGATCCTATTCACAGTCTCCATAATAACATTGAAAGTATTTATTCACTGACAATATAACAATCAATAAATACTGATGCCGCCATTGTTATTGAGAAATAGTTTTCCTGGCACCGCTAGACACACCTGTGGGTGGGGCTATTTACAGGACACACCCCTTTGTTTGCACAGGACACACCCCTTTGTACAGGACACACCCCCTATTACAAGCTCCCTGATTTTCTATTTGCAAAAGTTGACAGCATATATAACATTTTTACCTGTATAGAAATTCAGTTTCTCCTCTGGTAATAATAATAAGTGCCCAGTGCTGAGGCCATATGTAAGCTCTATTACCTACTGTCTATTCTATATTGGAATTACAGAGATGAGTTCATAACACACGATAGGGTTGTGCTTGGAGCAATGCGGTTAAATCACCATAACTACATCTCTAATTAACATCCAGTCTGATTTGAAAGCCAATTAAATATAATTTTCTGTAAGAAACCAGAAACTGGTGTCTTCAATAATAATCTGTCAAGGATATCTCATTTGACTTTGTGCCTTGGATTCTTACTGTGTATACTATAGATTTATGTTTTTACTGTTTTTTGGAGATTTTTAACACAATGAAGGATTTAGGAATCTGGAGCAGGGATAATTGCTCCAAATGGTGATGTAACCCATAGCAACCCATGCCATTGTAATTGACATTTTCTACTAAAAGGAACACGAATCTCAGAGGTTGCTATAGTTACAGTATATACATCAGAAATACTGCAGCTGCAATATAAAATAAAAATCCATACATTCAGTATATAATTCTGTGTATCACATTATCTACCTGTTGTATTTAATCCCTTGTCTCTCCTCCTTCCTCTTCTCAAATTTGTAGATCAATGATGATTATCATAAACACACAGAGGTGTCCCTCAAACTATTTATTTGTGGACCCCATCCCCCCTTTTTATTAATTGGCAGATATGTTTGTTATAGCTTGTAACACTTGTATGATGTTGCTGGGATGGTATTATTCATAGGTGTCTGTTTGAATAAATACATTAGCCCGGATCCTAAAAACTGATCCCAGACCCTCCAACATAACTCATTCCATAAGGTACAATATACTCCGCACCCGAGCTTCCAACTGACTTCTCACTCACCTGGTGAAATTACTTAACTTATATTTAAAACACTATTTGTCTCTTTAACAAAGGCGGTTACCATAGTAACTGGCAGTTGAAAAATGAGGAGCACAGTATTTTGTACCTAATGGAATGGATCATGTTGGAGGGTCTGCGATCCCTGATGTATCGCAACGATTTTGGGAGACCACTAGGTGGGTCAAATGCAGCCACGTTACCATATATATTGCATATATACATATAAGTGCAGGATAATAGATTGGAATCTATACTGGAAATGGAGGTTATAAATAGTGCGAGTGCTTAAGTTTTAGTGTAATTACACTAAAACAAATGAAAGAATAAATATATATAAAAAAAAATACAAAGTAGAAATGATAGTAGAATGATTTTCTATAATATTTTTACCTACACAATGATTCAATGATGCATTGAAGTCTATGGGGCGGCCATTTTCATGGAGGCCAAGATGTCATGAAAGACTGGCTGTTATCTAAGACAACATGACTTCCATAATGGAGACAGATATGAGAAATACACTTTGGTCTCTTGTGAATCCATGACCATGCCAAGTCATGTTGCAATATTAGGGGTTCCAAGCGGTAAAATTGACATTTAATAACATTTATACACATTTATTAGCCTTAAATCAGGGGTGTAACTTCAGGGGGGTGCAAGGGGTGTGGCTGATATGGGGCTCGGAGGAGAGGGGGGCCCATGGCAGCCACTCCCCCTACACTGTAAGCAAGTTGTCAGAGGCTGACAGCCTAAAACAGAGCTTGGCGCTCCATGTCTTAGTGCTGAACGCTATAGCGCTATAGATACATACACTCATATACGGTCTGGCAGCAACATCACCCGTGAGCGTTCCGAGGACATCAGACTTAACCGGTTGAGTCCTATAGGAGCTGCCACCTTCCAAGTGCTGGGGTGGCAGTTTAAACGGGAAGAGTTATGTGTTCTTGCTGGAAGACTGGTCTCGAGGGGGCGCCTTTGGTCAGTAGACCTGTTTTATCTATGTTGAGGTTGAATGTTATTGGTTGGGCTTGGGGGAGATTAGGCTGAACCCTCCATCTGCTATTGGGCCACCTAAAGCTACTTACCTAAAGTTTATAGTCTATGATATTTCAATTCCAATTGGCCCTCTTTTAAATAAATCCATGTACCCCTTTAAACCGCAATCTGGTGTCCGTGTCTTTATTTGGGGGATGATTATGGGGATGAGTGGTGCTTGATGATTCCTCTGCCATTTTCCGTTTAAAGCTTTCAGCCTCTGACGGCTTCTATCAGGCAGCCCCGCCTGGCCCTGCTTAGCCCCACCCATCAAGACTTAGATCCCACCTCCTTGCTATGGGGCCCAACTCTGTCACCTTCCACTCCTGCCTGAAATAAAAAAAAATTGCACCCACTAAACAGACCCTGGACCAGATTTACTAAACAGCGAGTTTGGAAAAGTGGAGATGTTGCCTATAGCAACCAATCAGATTCTAGCTCTCACTTTTCTATTACATACTAGAGAATGTCAGTTAGAATCTGATTGGTTGCTATGGGCAACATCTCCAATTTTCCAAACCTGGAGCTTAGTAAATCTGGCCCCATGTCTTACTATTCAAAGAAAATATTAAAATGACATGGAAAAAATAAAAATGAAAAATCCCATAACGGCGCCAGTTCCACTCAGCTCTGATAACAAAATGATAACTAATGGAATTGTTTAAATGAAGTTTCCTTTTAGCAACGGAACTGGTTACATAAACTATACAAGATTCCTTAATCAAGTTTATATTTCCCTGCCCTGGGTTATATAAACATGGACTTGGTTTTGGCAGGGCGGAGGCTTTGCTCCTTGTAGAAAAAAAAAAACCCTAAAAATAACAGACGGTGACATAACCAAAAGGAAGCAGCTTAATAATACAAGTGTTTACAAGGCCCCTCTCCCAATGATCCTCCGATAGATATATAAACACTGGGTCTGATCTAGTTTTAAGTACGCACCACCCTCTTACATACACAGAATCAAAATTACAACATGAAAGTCCCTATGAAATAACTCCCAACATTTAGAACCCTAAACGTGGGATAAAATAAGCCCTGCCCCAAATCTGGACAAACTCCGCCCAGTTCCCCCCACAAATGGACAAATTTGGGCAAAACTACACCCACTTTCCCATAAGCCCCACCCCTTTCATGGACTGCAAATTTGGGACATTTCAGCCAACATAGGGTCAGCCGTCAGGTATGGTATGAAGTCAATGCAAACAGATCTGATATCTATTTGACAAACATGCAAGATCAGATTGTACAGATCTGATTGCAGCAATCCAGTGTGAGTAGAATGCAGTGGAAATTACTGAACGTCCTTTTAAGATGATTCTGAGATGGGTACACAAGCGCTTTAAAGTCAAAGCTGTTGTTGTAAAGTTGGTGCAATAGTCACGTGTGTATCCCCAATAAAGCATTTGTATAATAATGAGTCTGTATGTCATTTTTGTCTGCCACCATCAGCGTCTGGTCCAGATCTCATCCTGCTGGATCTACATTTGGGGCATTGGAATAACAGCATTTGGAACACTGCATTGAAATGCAGCACTCATCTTCTTCAATTAGCCATAGGACTAAATGACAATGCAGCAAGATAATGCTAGCACGTTGTTATGAGTTATGTGTAAATGGACAGAAAATACATTGGAGCACTAAAAAGAAATAAATTATTTAAAAAGAAGTGCAGGAGTATGAATCTTTAATGGCAGGCTTAGTTTCCCTGAGTATGTTTAGTCTTTAAGCATAAAAGGATAGAAGATGGTGATGCCTGGTTAATGTTGGTGAGATGGGCAGAAAACTTACTCTTACCAGAAATTCAACTGCAAACTTTATTGCAGGATCCAAGATGTATGTAGCCCTTTACAGGTCATCCTATACTCTAAAAAGTATAAAAGGCAAGACGAGGGGACACGGCTCTAGAACAAATATTTCCACTTCCTATCAGACACTTGTTCAGGAAATTCCATTGAAGTCAGAAGTCAAAACAAGTTAAGATAACAGACTATAGCTGGTTCTATAACATGTTGGTAGGAAACCATCTTTCAAATGAATTTCAGTGGGAACCTTTAGAAGGCAGTGTTTGAAAGTAGTCTAGGAGAGGGAGGCAACATTATGCACTGATAACTAGTAAAACTAGTCTTGTACTATTTAGGACGGAGTGGACAGGTTGGGGAGACAGTCAGGAGCAGGAGCAGGGACAATGTATGCATGGGAGCAGAGGTAAGAGGATTGGCAGGGACAGAGATGGAAGAGAACCAGTAGTGACAGGGAAGGCAAGGAGCGGAGGAGAGAGCCAAGAGCAGCGGGGACAGAGATGAGAAAGACCTGGGAGGGGTGGGGAAGGCAAGGAGCGGAGGAGAGAGCCAGGAGCAGCAGGGACAGAGATGGGAGAGACCTGGGAGGAGTGGGGAAGGCAAAAAGTGGAGGAGAGAGCCAGGAGCAGCGGCAGATGGGAAAGATCTGGGAGCAGCGGGGAAGGCAAGGATCGGAGGAGAAGCAGTGGGGACAGAGAGAGAGCCAGGAGCAGCAGTGAAAGTGTGGGGAGAGATACAGGTACGAGGAGAGACAGGAGCAGTAGCGGGGACAATGTATGGAAAGGAGCAGAGGAAAGTGTTAGTAGCAGCGGGGACAGAGATGGAATAGAGTTGGGAGCAGCAGGGACAGAGATGGAATAGAGTCGGGAGCAGCGGGGACAGAGATATGAAAGAGCCGGGAGCAGTGTGGAGGGCAAGGATTGGAGGAGAGATCTGTGAGCAGTGGGGACAGAGCGAGGAAAGAGCTAGGAGCAGGAGGGGACAGTGCAGGGATAGAGCAAGGAACAGTAGGAAAAATAAGGAGCAGAGAGTCAGGAGCAGTGGGAAAATATACGGAGAGAACCAGGTGCAGTGGTGACATTGGGGAGAGAGACAGGACCAGCCTGGAAGGCAAGGAGAGAAGCAGAGGGCCAAGAGCAGCAGGGACAGAGCCAGGAGGCAAGTATTTGAGTCGAGAGAAATGAGAATAGAGCAGGGAGTGGTACAGGAGTAGAGGAGAGAGCTAGGATCAGTGGAGACAGAGCAGGGAGAGACACAGAAGCAGAGAGCTGAGAGCAGCATGGGCAGAGTGGGGAAACATTCGGGACAAGTGAGGATAGAGTTGGGAGACATAAGAGCACCTGGGATAGAGCAGGAAAAGACAGAGGAGCAGTGAGGACAAAGTGAAAAGGGACACAGGGGCAGCAGGGACAGAGTGAGGAGAGACACAGGAGCAGCAGGGATGAAGTCGATATTGAATAGTAATTAGGATGAAATCTGTTTTGTATAGTGGTGACTAGGATGCAGTCTATATTGTATAGTGGTGACTAGGATGCAGTCTGCATTGTATAGTGGTGACTAGGATGCAGTCTGTATTGAATAATGGTGATTAGGATGAAGTCTGTATTGTATAGTGGTTACTAGGATGCAGTTTGTGTTGTATAGTGGTGATTAGGATGCAGTCTGTATTGTATAGTGGTGACTAGGGTGCCGTCTATATTGTATAGTGGTGACTAGGATGCAGTCTATATTGTATAGTGGTGACTAGGGTGCAGTCTATATTGTATAGTGGTGACTAGGATGCAGTCTATATGGTATAGTGGTGACTAGCATGCAGTCTATATTGTATAGTGGTGACTAGCATGCAGTCTATATTATATAGTGGTGACTAGGATGCAGTCTATATTGTATAGTGGTGACAAGGATTCAGTCTATATTGTATAGTGGTGACTAGGATGCTGTCTATATTGTATAGTGGTGACTAGGATGCAGTCTATATTGTATAGTGGTGACTAGGATGCAGTCTATATTGTATAGTGGTGACTAGCATGCAGGTTGCATTGTTTGGCACTTGTCAATAAAGCAGAGACTAGAGCACTGTCTCCATTGTATAGCAGAGACTAGGATTTGCTTTGTTTTATTGTTGTTACAAGATTGTGTTCTGTATTTTATTACACTCACATTGATGCTCTACTGTAGGATGGTCACCGGTGTTAAACTTTAAATTAAACAGAAGGGCACAAATGTATGGTTTTCAGGGGGGTATCACCAGCCCTGATCACTACTTCTCTCTTTCTGCTGGTAATTCCTCTTCCTATACAACCAAGCATCTGACTTGCCTTTCTCATTGATGTGTTCAATTGCTTGTCTACCTTTATATCACATGAAATAATAACTCCTAGATCTCTTTTCTCCTCAGTAGTTTCTAACGAAGGGCCATTATTGCTTTATTGAGCTTTTGGGTTTTTGCGTCCCAAGTGCAGGATTTAGCATTTTTTGGCATTAAACTGCAGTTGCCGCGCTCGTGATCATCCCTCCAGTCTACCTAGATCATCCCTCATTGTGTTTACTCCTCTTGGTATAATTGACGTTAATTACTTTCTAGAAGAGCGTTTTATATATTTTATGATGAGCAGCACAATGTCTGAGATACTTTTTCCACCGGCTAATAATTCCTTTGTTATGCTGCTAAAGAGAATTGAATTCACTAGAGGGAAGCCTGTAATGTTATTGGCCAATGAAGAGACGTCTTCTAATTATCCACTGGAAAGAATAAGTAAACTAATGGACACTTATGCTAATTAGTGTCCAACCTGCAGAATAAAGTACAGTATTATCTAGAGAAACCTGTATATTGTGGAAATCAGAGATGAGAATTTAATGTTTACTTCTAGAAAGGAAACAATGCTAAACTTCAATCTTCACATCACCCCTCTTCCCTCTCTCCCGGTCTCCTGCGCCCTGTGGAATGCCAGGTCCATTTGTAACTTGCCCCCTTGTTCCATGGAACAACTTGCCCCCTTGTTCCATGACCTCTTCATCTCCAACCTTTTCAACCTCCTCTCATTACAGAAGTCGACTCTCCACCTCTGACACTGCTTCCCTGCCTCCCTCTTTTGTGATGGGCTCTCCTTCCCCCACACCCCTAGGTCTGGGGTGCGTCCCGGTGGTGGTGTGGACCTCTTCCTCTCCCCTTCCTGCACCTTCAGCATCATAGCCCCACAGCCCGCTCTCTCTTGCTCCTTTGAGGCTCACTCTATCCACTGCCCCCCTGCCGCCACCTCCCAATTCACTGATAACTTTGCAGCCTGTCCCCCCCCCCTTACTCTCTGTCTTCCAACCTCCCCTCCATTATTCTTGGTGACTTCAACATCCCCTTCGACAACCCCTCTGACGCCAGCACCGCCAAACATCTCCCCTACTCCTCCTCCCTTGGCCTATCACAGTGGACTTCCGCGTCCACCGACATGCCCTTGTTTTTGCCGGGGAAATTCACTTGTTTCCAGTTTAACCTAAATACTAATGGAGTCTAGGGTAGAGGTTGAACGTCTTGTGCCCTATAGCAAGGAGGCAGGGCTCAAGTCTGGATTGGACGGGGGTAGGGGGGCGATGACCATGTCCAAAGGCGGTGTCGGAAACTGTCATTCAGCGCTTATGTGTATGACTGCTGAGCACAATTTATAAATACCATGGACCGGTCCTAAATTTTGTCCATCGGCCCATTCAGAATGCGTAAGTACTCCTCGTGTGCGTTCTGTACAGAAGCGAATATGGCGGGTACGCATTGGAACGTACTACGAACTTTTCTGCATCACACATCCTAAGCCTTTGCGGTTCCGGGTCTGGATGACCTGCTCTCCGTACATCGTGTATGCATGGTAAATGGGGGAAAGATATTTAAATCGGACATGAAGCCCTTACCTACGACCGCACATTTTGGGTGGAGTGTGTGTCTAAATCTTAAGTAAGAGAACAGAAGTTCTTTACGTGCGTATTGAAAACAAAAGGTTTACAATACCCTCAGAGGGACAGAATACAGGATTACACTTTGCGTGAGTTCAATTCCATCGCAAAGTCTTATGAGCGTTACTTAATTCTGCGTCCAGCCCATTGCTAGAAGCTCCCGGGTCTCAGCGCTCATACACAGAGAGCTCAGAGCTGTCTCAGGATTCTTGTCTTTGACGGCTTGCTTAAAGTTCCGTGACTGCAAAGATGTTGCGTGCAAACGGTCTTAGCTACAAGATTGACAACAGAGGGTTGTAGTAAGTGGTATCCCTTCTGAGGATGGTGAGGTGACCGGTGGAGACCTCCAGGGATCCGTGCTTGGACCGGTGCTAATTATTATCTTTATTGGAGATGTGGCCCGTGGTATCGAGGGAAAATGTCTTTTCTGCAGATGACACAAAGATTTGTAACTGGGCTGACACACCAGGAGGGGTACACGCAATGAGGGATGATCTAGGCAGACCAAAAAATGCTAAATCCTGCACTATATCAACTTCATTACAGAAAACATGTACAAAAATGTACATTATATATATATATTGGTAGAGGATAAATAAGATCAGGTCAAGTATCACATTGCATATATGTAATAAATAAATATATATATAGTACATAGTGCGGCCAATCCAGAGGTGAGAGAACACC
>WWET01006459.1:6444-25607 GCA_011038615.1 Limnodynastes dumerilii
CCCCCCCTCACCCTCCTTCCCCTGCAGCCTGACCCTAACCCTCCTTCCCCTGCAGCCTGACCCTAACCCTCCCTCTCCTGCAGCCTGAATATAACCCTCCCTCTCCCGCAGCCTGACCCTAACCCTCCCTCTCCTGCAGCCTGAATATAACCGTCCCTCCTGACCCTAACCGTCCAGCCTGACCCTAACCAGCCTGTCCCTAACTCTCCCTCCCTCGCACCCTGTAGAGGTTACTCACCTTTCCCTGTAGTCAGTTGGTCCGGTGGTAGTGGCGCAGTGGCGGGATATCAGCAGCGGTATATCCGAATGAGAATGGGTGAGTATGCTAAACTGTGCGGTATTTTTGGAACTTTTGGATTTCCCTATTTCGAAAGTCAGAGTTTCTGGCCGGAGACTGACAACGGCTTCACAGGAGGGGTGGTGGATGGTTAGAAATGGCAGAATAGATGGGCAGATCTGCAGTTACGTTTTATATTTCTATGAATAAATAATCTTCACGGGGTGGCCGTAGATACTTGGCCTTATGAAACTCTTAACGGCTCAATCCAGAGCCAATCTGCACAGATGATACCAAGGACAGCCCTACAAGGATGATATGACCACAAGAAATCTCCATCCAGCCACACTGACTGCTATTCTTTTCAGTCTATTTTGAAACCAAAACCATCTATAGCCCCTTCCAGGTAAAAAAAACTCTAGACAAGGTGGGAGCTCAAATATCCAAGTGACTGACTCCTTATACTTCCAGGTAAACATTATTTTGTCCAGAAATAATGTTTGACTTACATTTATAAATCCTGTTCTAATTCTTAATATGAACCCAAACTGTTTAATTTTATATCAATATCTCTCCAGCTAATCCATGTTACTTAGTTTGTACTTTGTGAAACTTGCCTAATTGTTCATTGGTATTTTTGGGGGACCATAAAAGCAACTGTCATTTAGATTGACCTGAAAATATAATATATATCAAGCTGTGACTACTTCCTAGCCAACGCATTGCAATAGAAAATGATCAACATTAGGAAACTACTTAATGTTTTTTATTTCTTTCTTTCATTTCTAGCGTAAAGAAAGGAATTTCAGCGGAAGAGAGGGATGATTTGAAAGATTTGATTGTAACTACGAGAAATATTACAGGTAAAGATTTTATTTTGAAAATGAAATGGGAGAATTGGCAGAGAGAAGTAAAAAAGAGGCCATTAAGGGGGCATAATGAGGACAATTGCGATGTCCAATCATTTTTATGTTCCGTTTGTATTTTAATTAATGTTTATAGAATATATTTTGGGTGGTACATAAAGGAAGAATTATCAATACAGTAAACAAAGAATGATTATATACCGAGAACAAAAATCTATAAAAAAATGGACAATGGTTTGGTCATATATGGGAGAAAACCTTCTGATCACTGAGAGAAAAAACATAAAATATTCCTCATATTGGACTGAATCCAGACATGTGATCCAGAAATGTTTTTCCTATGCGTGCTGTTATTAACGGATACACGTAGATCTGTTATCGTAAATCCACTGTGTTCAGACATAAAAGTTATAGCTCCGATAACCTCTCCTCTCACGCCACTGTACTCCCAGTGGTGCACCCAGGGTTGCCCAGAAACCGGACAGATTGAAAATTGAAAGAAAAAAAAGTGCAAAAAAAAGGTAAAATTTCAAAAGGGGCGTGGCTTCATGGGTGCCGTGAAAAGGCGTGGCTTAGCGGCCATAGGAGACAGAATGACATGGAGGAAGATGTTCCTGGCCCGTGCTGCAATAGGGAAGCAGGTAAGGATGGCAAAGGGATCACAAGAAGTTCAACAGTGCTTATGCACTGACATAAGCTCTGATCCATGGTGTAATGTGCTCTACTAATGCATTGTATTCTGCTA
Source organism: Limnodynastes dumerilii (assembly GCA_011038615.1). Lineage (NCBI taxonomy): Eukaryota > Metazoa > Chordata > Amphibia > Anura > Limnodynastidae > Limnodynastes > Limnodynastes dumerilii. The sequence goes on from WWET01006459.1 coordinate 8,333, forward strand.
TTGCTATTACATCTGTTCCTTTAATATAAAACTACTTTAAGAAGCAAATTATAATTTACTTAAAAATCTAAAAAACAGGACTTGTTACAGACAATAACAACGCTATTCCTTAATGTGGATTTATTTTATTTTTTATTTTTTTCAAATCTACATTATATATATAACTTCCTGCTTTCACAGACACCGTTAATGGACGTCTTAGATATTTTGGCAGTCAGAAAGTATGACCATATTATCAGTATAGTCATTTTACATTTTTTTTTTTTAACATTATATTAATTAGCGTTTTACAATTTTAAACAGTACTTCAACCTCTGTCGCATTACAGTCTAATTCCCTAACACACACGCTCACACACTCACTCACACACACGCTCACACACTCACTCACTCACACACACACTCACATACTCCCAGGCTAGGGGTATTTTTTGCACCGTGCGGCATGACAGTGGTTGTGGGGTGGGAGCAGAGCTTGAACGGGATGGAGCTTATTTGTCCCGGGCTCCAAAATGTTTGCAGATATATATATATAATGATAATATACCCCACATGTATTACACACATTGGAAACTCCCCTTTCAAAATCCTGTGATTGCCACTGACTCCATATTGTCAAGTGCAGGGAATTAAGAAATGACCTACTACACATGCATGCAGTACCTCTGCCATGCTGCACCTCTGCACTGGAATGACCTCCCTTCTTCAGTCAGTCTCTCCCCCACATTGCAGGTCTTCAAGCGTTCACTCAAAACACACCTGTTCAGGCTAGACTACCCCTCCTCCACTTATCATCCTCACTGCATCCTTCATCTATCCCTTCTATTCCTTCCCACTCTCCTCCGCTCACACCAGCAGTCCACTTCCTTCCCTCTCCTTCTGTCTTCTGTAAGTTCTTCTCTCCCACGTAGTGTGTTAGCTCACATGAGCAGGGCTCTCCATCCTAATGTTGTTCCTCCACCACTCCCCCCTCACTACATACCTTGTCCCCCTCTACTACCCTTTTACCCCATACCCACCTGGTGGCTCCCTCTCAACCTCTCACTGCGATCTATATTCTGCTACCTGATCTTCCAAGCTTGACATCTCACATTTTGCCATGTGTTCTGTGCTTGATTCACTTTATTTTTGTGATATATTTTATAGTCATATTGTATTAAATATATACTATGCTGTCCATCCCTACCCTGTATGCCTGTACTGTATTTTGTTGTATTATGCACGGTTCTGTGGACACTTTGTGGCACCCTATAAATAAACGATAATAATAATAATAAGCTACATAAAACTGTAAAAATTGAAGTGTACATTATTGTGAACTCCTTTACACACCAAAGTTCTATCAATCTTAGAATACAAATCACAAGGTAGACATGTACAGTAAGAGTAATGCTTTGTGCTAGCTTAGTCCTTAGCAAATAGCAATTTGTCACCATCTTTGACTTTAAAGAGATGGTTTATTGGCATGAGAGTTATACACTAGTCCCTGCTGACACACCCTGCCCCATGACTAAACCACAACAGATGCAAGGATGAAAACAGCTACTTATAGTCTATTTAATGCTAGTTGTTTTTTTAAAATTGTCCTCAACACTTAAATGCAACACTGAAAGAACTATAGTGAACATTTTATGCCCCATGAAATATATAAATGTGACATTAATGCTCCCATTTAAAACATTTAGTAAAAATATGTTATTTGTCTTACTTATAAAAGGTGTGTAAGAACTTATTAGCCTCTGCTGTGTACCGGTCAACTGGATTCCAAGTTGAAATTTATCATATGCCAACTTTACATGACAATTTAATTAAAAGAAAAAGAGAAAAAATGAGCAACCTTAAAATTAAAATGTCCAACTTTTGTATGGCGCTGCTCTGGCGCCTAATAATAATAATAATAATAATAATAATAAAATGCAGTAAAGTAATTTTTCTGTACATTTCCTCTGAATCTACTACCCTCCAGTTTATACACAGGTCCTTGTATTCTATTACACCTCTTGCTTTGTATAATGCCCCCTCCTCTAGCCGGTCACAACCCTTGATATATGTGAAAGCTGCTATCATATCCCCCCCTCTCCCTTCTCTGCTCCAAACTATACATGAGCAAGAGCTAGTCCCTGTGTCTATGAGGTATATTTACAAAAGGCGATTTTTGCCACCAATTTCAATTTGTGGCAAGTCGCCATGATTGCAGGCGATTTGCAGCGTGAATTCACTGAATTCACTAAGCTTCAAATTGTCTGCAAATTTTTTAAACGTCTGCGAGATGCGCCGCTTTTGCAAGGAATAAATCGCAGTGCTTTTCTTTAGAGAAGCACCGCAATTTGTCCTTTAAAAAATCGCAGCAATTTGCGGGTGATAAAATTTTTTTAAAAAACAACCGCAGCCTTAGCCATGCAGTGCTGATAGTACTACAAGCTGCTTAAACATGTAGTAATATCAGAGTGAGCATGGTAAGGCTTCTTACCATGCTGTGCTGTGTGTGTTGTGCATGTAACAAAAATAACTGTGCGTGTAACAGTCCTATACTAACTGTGTATGACTACAGTGTGTGGTGTATTAAAAGAATAAAAGTTTTTGTCACTCACTTTTTGCTGTCATCTTTCTTGGGAAGCCTTGCTTGCAGAGGAGAATTTTCTTTAGTTGATTGGAGCCTGTGATCCAGTTGCTTGCAGTGGAATCCCCGTTGTTCTGGTCCAGTCCTCTGGCTCTTCGGTGTTTGACACGGCGGGGACAGGCTCCTTCTTCTGCTTCTGGGCTGCTCCTAATGACCATTCGGTCGCTAGGGGGCAGCCTTTTATATAAAGGATGTCGTCAGTTACAGTCAGGCCTGACTGCAAGCAAGGCTTCCCAAGAATAATGACAAAAACTTTTATTATTTTACTACACCACACACTGCATTCATATACAGTTAGTATAGGACACAATGGCCAACGGAGGTAAGTGCACACATTAGGGTACATTATTAGCCAGTGAAAATGTTTTATTTACATTCACACTTTTGTTAATGGGTTAATGTCTGTGTTGTGCAGACTGTTTTTTTTTATTACACACACAACACACACAGTGCCGCATGGTTAGAAGCCTTACCATGCTCATGCTGATATTACTACAAGGCTAAGCAATGCTTAGCCTTGTAGTTCTATCAGCACTGCATGGCTAAGCCTTTCAACCATGCTGCGGTAAACACATGACAAATAGATTGACTTCATTTTCTGGCTCGCAGGGTGAATTGTCACTAAATTGCCTCTAGGCAAGGGCGAATTGCTAAATGGCGAGTTAATTGGCGTTATTACTGCGAGATAGTCAAAGCGACCTTTGTGAATACTGTGAGTTGTATGTGTAACATTGAAAAAAATCACACTGGCGATTTTAGGCTCTGCGATTTTACAGATGCCTAAACTCACGTGAGTTTACCTTTAGTGAATACGGTGATTTGATATTCACAGCAAACTCATGTGATTTTGTAAATATACCCCTAAAAGTGTTGAAGTGGTCTTTCTCTTAAGGCTGGATGGGTAAAGTACAAAAGTATTGATGTATTTTAAAAAACTAATATGATTGCCACAATCTCTTTTATTTATTTATGTTTCTCTTTATAGGCATGTTTCCCATTGTGGTCCTTACTCATGCAATGCACCAAAAGAGGTCGTACGTGGAGTCAATGTTCAGAAACCTGGGAATAGAGCAGATATTTGGTCTTGACAATTACACACCGGCAGACCACAGAAAACACATATCAAAGCATGAGAACGTCTTGAAGTTTCTATATGAGGTTATCAGAGATGTGCAATTTAAATTGGAACATCAACGGGACCCGGAGGAGGAGATGCTGATGCGGAAGCAGAAGGTTCTCAGATACATTCACCACAAGGATCTGAATACTCACTTGCAAGAAGTAGGGAAAGAGAACTTTGAAGAACAATGTAGACTAAAAAAGAAATTGCAACTCCAGAGGGAAAATTATAGAAGACGGTCACAAGCAGCAGAGAGGGAACATAACGAGAACATGAGCAGACTGCAGGAGGAAATTGAACAATTGATGTGTCGTGGCAATACATACTGCTAACTTGCTATAACACATTAGGTTAATCAACCTTTGAAGACTGCAGCTTCATAACTGGGGGAGGGGATGGGGCAATAGGGTAACTACCAAGGGTACAGGAGGTGTGGCTGCTATTGGGGCCTCAGTGGATATACCAGGAGTGACAGTGCTAAACTATCAGCGATGTCCAGGTTAGACATTGCTCAGAGTCTAGCTCTGGATCAGGCCCATAGACTCTGATGGCTGAGAGTTGTATATGAATAATAGTCCAGCAGCTCCCCTCCCCCTCTCCTGCTGATACACAGCCCTCAGCACGCATAGGGGTATATTTACAAAAGACAATTTTGCCTGGTGATTATGAATCATCAGCCATCGCCACGATTTTCAAAAAACGCGGGATTCACTAAGGGACGCTTTTCTTAGGCGATTTTTAATCACCCACAAGAAGCATCTCTTTAGCAATGGGTAAATTTCTGTGCTTTTCTATAGAAAAGCACAGTGATTTGCCTTTAAAAATTTGCCATCGCTGTGTGAAAAAAAGAAATCCAAGCGCAGCATGGTTGAAAGGCTTAGCCATGCTGCGCTGATAGAACTACAAGGCTTAGCATTGCTTAGCCTTTTAGTAATTTTAGCGTCAGCATGGTAAGCCTTATAACCATGCTGCGTTGTGTGTGGTGTTTGCAAAAAAAATCAGTGCGTACAAAACATACATTATTACATGAATATATGTGTGTTTGTGTAATATAAACATTTAAACTGATTAATAATGCCCCCTAATGTTTGAACTTACCTCCGGCGGCCACCGTGTATTATACTAAATGTGTATGAATGTATTGTGTGTTGTAGAATGTATTGTGTAAAATTTGACACTCACCATTTTGCTGTCATCACTCTTGGGACGAGTTGCTTGACGAGTTGAATCTTCTCCAGTTGCTTGTCGAATGTCCTCTGGTTACTAAAAGTGGCATCTCTGGTCCTCTCTTCAGATTTTCGGACTCTTCTTGACTTGACCCAACGACAGCCTCCTTCCTCTTCTTCTGCGGCTCTCCTAATGACCATTCGGTCGCTAGAGGGCTGCCTTTCATAGAATTGATGACGAAAGTTGCATAAGGGACTCTAGTGTTTCTGACGTCATCATAAAAGTCCGAGGAGCTGAAGAGAGGACCAGAGATGCCACTTCTAGCAACCGGAGAACGTTCTACAAGCAATTGGAGAAGATTCCCTGACTAGAAGAAAGAAAACTCCAAGCAACTTATCCCAAGAATGATGACAGTAAAATGGTGAGTGTCAATTTTTTTTTAAATTCTTTTTCTATAACACACAATACATCCATACACATTTAGTATAGTACATGGTGACCACCGGAAGTAAGGTCACACATTAGGGGGCATAATTAGGCAGTTTAAATGTTTATTTTACACACACGTATATTAATGTAATAATGTATGTTTTGTGCACACTGGTTTTTTTTGCAAACACCACACGCAGCGCAGCATGGTTATAAGGCTTACCATGCTGAAGCTGATATTACTACAATGCTAAACAATGCTGAGCATTGTAGTTCTATCAGCATAGCATGGCTAAGCCTGTCAACCATGCTGCGTTTGGCTTTTACACACAGAAAAATAGAAACAGATTGACACGTGTTTTTCAGGTTATGTGTGAGATGCTTTCATTGAAAGCAATTTTTCTGTAATTTGCCGACAATCTAAAGGCGAATTGAAGAAATCGCCTTTAGTGAATACAGCAATCTGTATATTTTGAAAGAAACATCTGGACGATTTCATCAATGTTTATCGAGTAGAATTTGCTAAAGGCTAATGTCCCAGGACTTTGCCTTTAGTGAATACGGTGATGGCCAAATCGCCTCCAAACTCCTGGGAGTTGAGGCGATTTGGTCAAAATCGAGCTTAGTAAATATACCCCATAGACTCTGATGGCTGAGCGCTGTATATGAATAATAGTCCAGCAGCTCTATCCCCCTCTCCTGCTGATACAAAGCCCTCAGCACTCATAGGTCCTGATCCAGACCTACGGCCGCTGTCGTTTTTACGGCGGCAATATGCGTAAGCACGGCATTTCAGCCGTTCTGCGCATGCGCCAGGTAGATGTTGCCCGGCGTAATACGGCTCTGGGTGCCGTGGATCTGGCTGTTCGTAACTACAGTGTAGTTACGGACGAAGGGGCGGGCAGCTCCGTGACTACGCTGTAGTTATGGAAGCTAGGCGGAGGGAGGGTAATTAGGAAGGGAGGGCAGGGTTTGGGCGGTTACGCTCTGTGTGAGCAAAGTTAGACACAGTTACGCCGGCTGAAGTTAGGATAGCCTTCAGCAGGTCTAAAAGAAAATTTCCTTTCACACTATCAAACAGGATCATTGGAGCATACACACTATGTATTACATATCTATAGTTTAAAACACTTACTTGTAGGAACATATTCAAAATTAGGATTACATTCTGTACAGTAGTCTCTGCTGTGGAGGCTATGGTGCAGAATTCAAATTATCAAGTCACTCCCCCTGGACACTCCCCCTGGGTACTTTCCCTGGGCACTCCCTACTGGACAATCCCCGCTGGGCACTCCCTGCTAGACAATCCCCACTGGACACTTTCTCTGGGCACTACCCACTGGACACGCCCCCTGGGCACTTTTCCTGGGCACTCCCTGCTGGAAAATCCCCACTGTATACTCTACTCTGGACACTCCCCCTGCACTGGGCACTCCCCCTGGGCACTCTCTGATGGACTCTTCCTGCTGTACACTCTGCCTGGACACTCCCCCTGCACTGGGCACTCCCCCTGGGCACTCTCTAAAGGACTCTTCCTGCTGTACACTCTGCCTGGTCACTCCCTGCTGGGCTATTCCCCTTCTGTTCTATGTGAAAATTGTGTATCCCCCAGCAGTTACCTTATCTTAAGTATCACTTCCATGCAGACTACTGCATCTTACGTAAATGTTTAGCTAAGCCCTTACTGTGTGAATTGCATGCCTCTTCCTACCCCTCATGTGTATGCCCTATGCATGGGGGGTAGGCACACACCCTGTGCAGGGGGCGCATATCCAAATGGAGCACAGCATCAGTCAGCTGCACTCCGCTGTGGATATAATAGCACCGTACCACTTTTCTGCAGACTTCCGTACATAGCATATGGAATAGTATATGGAAGTCTGCAGTTGCTCTCACTGTTGAATATAGTCCGTAATGTGTATCTAGCTTTTGATGTCACAGGGGCTGATCCAGAAAAAGAGCAGCATATCTGTACCATGGCAAAAATATGAATTGCAGTGGGGACAGGATTTGAAAGCGTCGAGAGATGATGTGCAGCTCAACTCTAAATTAGGGTTAGAAATGAAACTAATAATAATAAAAATAAATAATAATACCAATAATTATAATAATAATGATAATAAAAAATAAATACATTTAATCATTTGCACATTCTTTAGAAATTACTTTTAACTTTGGATCAGTCAAACAGTGGTACAGCAGTAGAAACATACTTATAACTTATTGTTTTTCTGCTGGTAAATAATATAATGTACTATTGGATTTCAAACCTCAAATGTTCATTTTTTAATTCTGGGGCTGCATTTGACCCCATTGCTGTGCCAGATTTTGTAAAATAAATTAGTGTTATGTTATCAAACATTTACTCATCTGGACAATGTTAAATATTTTTGCATGTTAAAAATTTTCTCACCTCAAGAAATATTTTACTGAATAAATATAAATTCCATAATAAAATTTGTGCTGTGATTTTTTTTTATTGCAAAGCAATATTATTAAGATTCCTTCCAGACTTTCTTATTGACCCTGTTCTGTTTGATCATGACCCATTTCAGAATTTTACTTCTTTTTTTTTATAGTGCTCACTTACTGTTATAGGCTGTCCCTAGTGACAGCTACCCACATCTCCGGACGCAGGGTCTAAAGATGGGCATACATTAGTACGATTATCGGTCCCAGCAGAGGGTGGATCAATAAACAGGACGATTTTCTACTAGGGAAATGTTCCCTTATCGGCACCATACACCTCTACTGCTGGGACGGACAATCCTAACAGAAGAGAAGAGGGGGACAGTGCTCTCTATGTTGCTGCTGCTTTATATCTATGTACAAAGCTGCTCTGACAGCTGTAAAGGTATACTTTAAAGTAGGTGAATCCACACTTCCCATCAGGACTCCGACTTCACTGATACCAGGACCCAGACCAACATTCTTACCGCCCAGAGGAGGACCACGGAAACCTGGGTCGGGGACCGACAAAGGGTCTTTGTTCAGGACGCTCACTGAGCTGAGCTCTGGTACGGAGGGAAGGGGAACAAATAGGATTATGTTTTTAATGCTTTCATACTGCGATCTCCGCTATTTTGTATAGGAGTTTTTTTATATCTTGTGTGAATAAACGTACTTTACCAGATTGCTCTTTTCCTCTCTATTTACAGTCAGAGCAGCTTTGTACATAGATATAAAGCAGCAGCAGCAGCAGCTTTGAAGAATAGGGAGCCGTTCAGCTTGTTGATTGGTAAATGTGCTAAGGTGGACAGTAGCACCAAGCAGCAGATGGAAAAGGGTGTAAATATGTGCCTTGATTACAATAGCACAAAGCACACCAGATGGCATATGGGGGAAGATGTAACGAACATAAACCTAAAGGAGTAACAATAAGTACGGGAAGGCAAGGGACCAAGGAGGAGAAGAGAGACAAGAGACTGGGACTAGAAGCTCAAGAAGACAGAGGCATGGACAAACAAGGAAAGAGACAATGGTAGGGAGCAAGAGCAAATAATCAAAATGCAAAGCAAGATGAAGGCAGCAGGAAAACTATAACCAACAGGGCAGGCGTGCACCCACTGGTCTATTTAAAGGCATAATTGCCCAATCAGGATGGATAGCTTATCCAGCCTCCCTGCTGTGATAGGTGAGCATGATATAGGTGAGGTGATAGAGTGGCTCATAACACTTACCTTAATATGGATCCTATTACCAAATACAATATCATTCTTTTATTCTAAATTCTAAACGTGTCAATGAAAAAGATCTTGCTTCTACCTGTTAAGTCCACACATTTCTACTTTGGCTGTCCTGGTGTCATGTCTACGATCATAGGTAAACTCTGAATTCAAAGTTATGTTTCCCCTTCATGGAAACACAAGAAATAGAAAATAGTGAAAATAGTACAAGCAATAGACACTATTATAAGAATCTGATCACACGCCACGCACAAGTCATTTGATTCTAACAAAAAAAAAAATCTACTCTAGAAGGAAATTATGAAGATTGTAAAACATATACAGCATTGTCTGTAAATCATATTCCTCGAATTGTCTTGTATCCATAGAGATAAAGTGATAAGATTTTTACTGTTGTCATAAAGCTCAATGTGGTGTTTTTATGGTCCGAGAACAGTAATCCTGAAAATACTGGAATGTTTTATTATAACACTTATATAAAATTACACCCTTATTTATTATTAAATGAATGGCAAAATATACTGAACCCCTTCTAAATAATACCAAATCAAAAAAACACTAAATTGTGAAGATAAAAAAATGTATTATAATAAATTAACACAAAGATCCAAGTATAAAGCCAAAAAATGAGTCTTTGAAATGAAATGATTTCAGGCCATGTTTCCATAATCTTTCTCAATTGTTGCCAAAAAATATTAGCAAAAAAGAGCAACAAAAAATAGCTACAAAGAAACTGTCTTATAAGGTTTACACAGAAAAATGTAGAATGATTTGTTTCTGCAATACATATTTTTTCCTTTGTTTTATATGGGTGTGGGTCGCCACTGCGAATGGCCCTGTTTTTAAAGGAACATTCTCTCCCAAACAGTTCTGAACTGGCTGGGAAATTGATTGCTTTTGCCTCACAGAGGAGAACCAGAGATCCCTGGAACATCAAAAACAGTTCTGGGACTACTAAGTCTAATTTAATTTCAACCCTTACCTTAATCCTTTTCCTAACCTTCCTTTTCCATAACCTTAACCCTTCCTTCCCCGCAGCCAGACCCTAAGACTCCCCTCCCCGCAGCCTGACCCTAAGACTTCCCTCCCTGCAGTCTAAACCGAAGACTGCCCTTGAATGACCCTAACCTTCCCCTTCCATAACTTTAACACTAACCCTCCCCTTTCATTACCCTAACTCTAACCCTCCTTTCTCCACAGTCTAACCCTAAAAGTCCCTGGAGAGTGTTACTCACCTCTCTGGTGTCCGGTTGGTGCGGAAGGTGTTATGGATCCAATGGGTCTGCTGCGGCGTTTGTGAAAAAAGGTGGCACACTGTTATTTATCACCTCTCATCTCTAATACTATTATATTATTATATTATTACACAGATACTGACCAGCGTTACTATCACACTGTTATTTATCACCTCTCATCTCTAATACTATTATATTATTATTATATTATTACACAGATACTGACCAGCGTTACTATCACACTGTTATTTATCACCTCTCATCTCTAATACTATTATATTATTATTATATTATTACACAGATACTGACCAGCGTTACTATCACACTGTTATTTATCACCTCTCATCTCTAATACTATTATATTATTATTATATTATTACACAGATACTGACCAGCGTTACTATCACACTGTTATTTATCACCTCTCATCTCTAATACTATTATATTATTATTATATTATTACACAGATACTGACCAGCGTTACTATCACACTGTTATTTATCACCTCTCATCTCTAATACTATTATATTATTATTATATTATTACACAGATACTGACCAGCGTTACTATCACACTGTTATTTATCACCTCTCATCTCTAATACTATTATATTATTATTATATTATTACACAGATACTGACCAGCGTTACTATCACACTGTTATTTATCACCTCTCATCTCTAATACTATTATATTATTATTATATTATTACACAGATACTGACCAGCGTTACTATCACACTGTTATTTATCACCCCAGGAATCAGACAGAGACACATGGAATTTTGTACTTTGTGCAATATGGAATTTTGTTATATTACATTTCCTGCAATCTTTGGACCTTGAAGTAAACTTTGTGAAGGCAAATGTTGTATTTGCATTCAGTTAAGTGAACAAGACTTTATTATTTGCTTGGTAGTGAAGTTGTTGAAGCAGTGGCAGAAGAACCAGGAATCAGACAGAGACACATGGAATTTTGTACTTTGTGCAATATGGAATTTTGTTATATTACATTTCCTGCAATCTTTGGACCTTGAAGTAAACTTTGTGAAGGCAAATGTTGTATTTGCATTCAGTTAAGTGAACAAGACTTTATTATTTGCTTGGTAGTGAAGTTGTTGAAGCAGTGGCAGAAGAACCAGGAATCAGACAGAGACACATGGAATTTTGTACTTTGTGCAATATGGAATTTTGTTATATTACATTTCCTGCAATCTTTGGACCTTGAAGTAAACTTTGTGAAGGCAAATGTTGTATTTGCATTCAGTTAAGTGAACAAGACTTTATTATTTGCTTGGTAGTGAAGTTGTTGAAGCAGTGGCAGAAGAACCAGGAATCAGACAGAGACACATGGAATTTTGTACTTTGTGCAATATGGAATTTTGTTATATTACATTTCCTGCAATCTTTGGACCTTGAAGTAAACTTTGTGAAGGCAAATGTTGTATTTGCATTCAGTTAAGTGAACAAGACTTTATTATTTGCTTGGTAGTGAAGTTGTTGAAGCAGTGGCAGAAGAACCAGGAATCAGACAGAGACACATGGAATTTTGTACTTTGTGCAATATGGAATTTTGTTATATTACATTTCCTGCAATCTTTGGACCTTGAAGTAAACTTTGTGAAGGCAAATGTTGAATTTGCATTCAGTTAAGTGAACAAGACTTTATTTGCTTGGTAGTGAAGTTGTAGAAGCAGTGGCAGAAGAACCAGGAATCAGACAGAGACACATGGAATTTTGTACTTTGTGCAATATGGAATTTTGTTATATTACATTTCCTGCAATCTTTGGACCTTGAAGTAAACTTTGTGAAGGCAAATGTTGTATTTGCATTCAGTTAAGTGAACAAGACTTTATAATTTGCTTGGTAGTGAAGTTGTAGAAGCAGTGGCAGAAGAACCAGGAATCAGACAGAGACACATGGAATTTTGTACTTTGTGCAATATGGAATTTTGTTATATTACATTTCCTGCAATCTTTGGACCTTGAAGTAAACTTTGTGAAGGCAAATGTTGTATTTGCATTCAGTTAAGTGAACAAGACTTTATTATTTGCTTGGTAGTGAAGTTGTTGAAGCAGTGGCAGAAGAACCAGGAATCAGACAGAGACACATGGACATAGAGGAATATAGACAGATCATTAGACATTTCAGCTTTGATAGATGTAAGAACGGTAATCAGGGGTTTAACAGAATTCTCATCCAGCTGTTTGGCCTCTTAGGACATGGGAAATCCTCCTTCATCAACACCTGTAAGTACGTCTGGGAAGATGGCGAATACCGGAACTGGGCCAAGGCGTACGGCTCTGATGAAGGAAAAACAACCGAGAGGATACCATATGAGATCACCAGAAACATCACACTGGTCGACAACCGCGGATGTATAACCCTTGACAGCTATGAGACCGGAGAGATCTTTGCTCAGCTCGGTGAGTAAAATAACGTCATGTTACTGTTCTGTAAGTGCATTATCTTAGTGATACTTCAGCAATTGCTTTAAAAAGGTTTATTTATATTTTGTAAAGTAATGAAATACCATTCTATTTTCTTACTGACAAAAAGATGTAGCGGTGGAGCTGAGGTGACAATATAGACAATCTATCTGTCTGTTTATCCATCCAGTCATCCAGACAGCAATGCAAAGGGTCGCAAGAAGGCGTTCTCTCTTCGGTTACAGTTTGACTGACCTCTCTTTCTGTCTACCCATCCAGACCTTGGGCCAGATCCAGAGCTACGTTTATATTACGCTTCAAGACGTAGCGTATTTACTACGCACTCCCCTCGCTAGTATGAACTTTTGCTGGTTTACGCTTGCCAAACCCTACGTTAACTTTACACAGTGTAACTACTGACGTACATAACTGGTTAAGCACGCCCGGACTGCTGGAATTAAATGCCTCCCCCCACCTCCGAAACGTAATTATGGGCGTTGTGTGCCTGTGACGCCCCTTCTATCATGGTTACGGTGCTGATCGTAGGCTGGTACGTATGTTCAGTGTTACATGGCATAACATCTGCCGCTCATGCGCAGTAGATACTAATGGGTGATTTTACGTTAGCGGCTAGCGGGAAATCGCTAGCGTGCGTCCTTCTGGATCTACCCCCTTGTTAGGATAAGGTAATCCCAGCTGTCACTTAGTAGTAGCCGGGATATCTGCGCTATTTGGAGGCAGCGGTCACTCTTCTTCTCACACGTGAAATTAGCGACCAGGGAAAGCGCATTTCCTAACAGACCTCTATATTTCTGAAATTTTGTGTGCACTTGAACAAGAGTTTGGAGCTCCTGGTTGTGTTTGTCCATGTGAGTGAATAACCCCAATACACAGATAGAAAATTGTCTGGATGGAGCAGCTCAGCGCTGAAGGACACCTCAAAATGTTTTGCTTCGAAAATTTGTATCTGAATGTGACTCAATGTCACAGCGGGAACAAGGGCTTATTTCTGGGTAATTTACTTTCTTACCTTCTCCGTGTATTTCAGGTAATTTGCTCCCTTTGGGTGAAGATGTTACATTTGGAAAAGGATTTACACTGGTTGATAGAATCGTGATGGCGGAGAAGGAAATAAAGACTTCTGATTTCATTGTCCCAGTGTTTGTGCACAGGTAATGGGATATAATGCTCTATACTCTTATATTACATACAATAAATATGATGTTTTATCTTTCTGTCCCTAGGTAACATTGGACCCTATTTAGACCCTGGCACGTTTTCTGTAATTACGCGAGACAGAGGGGACAAACCCTGTCACTTTCCTCTGTTGTGCGGGCCTTATGGTAGCTTACACCTGCCTTAAATGTAGCGTAACATCTGGAGAGTTCATGCGCCCTCCAGTTAAGTTAAATCACTTACACACCTTGCGTGCGCAAGTGACCTAATGTTACTAATTGTGAATCCAGTCCATTATGGCATATTTGCACAATCAGGCTTAATAGCTACATTTGTTTTTACAAAAATCAACCATAATTCGACTTAGAGGCCCCAGCACTGTTTTCTATGATTAATATTCATTTATTTCTTTAATGTGCTTTTATTACAGTCAGACATATAACTAATGGGGGCGCAAAGGAGCGCAGTGGCTATAAGTTCCACAATGTAAACAAGTTGTCAAGGCCTCTGACTGTTACATCCTGATATGCTATATCTGGACATGCTTCTAGGGACAGTTCTGGATTGTTGATTCATAATGTGGACATTTCTACTACCTGCCACTAGAGGCTGCTGTTGACTACTCTCTCTTTGACTAATCACGTAAAGTGCCTGTTATCCTACACCTGTGCTCTAGCAATATATATTGCCTCCTCCCAGAGCAAGGTGTGGGTCATTGCATCCTGTTACCTGCTTCTTGTGCTGCTTGTTTGTTAGATCTTCTCAGTTGTTATCTGGTTCTCTCTGTCTCTGTTTACTTTGGATCCGTTATAGCAGCCAAGCTGCTCTCTCTGTTCTGGTGCTATTATTGCAAATTTCATGTGAACTCTGTTTGGACTTTCTTGCATACTCCTTGTGAATTACCTATACATTCATTACTCATGTGAATATATGTAAAATCTGGAATTATCACCCACCTTGGAAAGTGTTTCTGACAATCACTTGCTTTCACTGTTCTCTGCATTCCCAGTATCCTTGTGTTTACTGCCCATTATGTGTGGTTAATCATAAACGTGTCATCATAACAGTCATCTTCTTCCATACATATAAGACAGCTTCTTCCATACATATATGTCCACACAGTCGCACTTCCCACACTGCAAAGTCTCAACCCTCCAAACTTAGACCCCGCCTTCTTGCTATGCTCCTGTCATGGTTACGCCCCTGATTACAGTGAATATATTTGATCAGTAAGTGATCTTGAAAAGTTATGAAAAACTATTTAGTGATTTACCTATAAGGATGGGCAAAGTCTGTTTCAGGAGCAATGAAAGTTGTTTTGTTGCACAATATATAAAGGTATCTTTCAAAAACAGAATATACATGAGTCCGGTACAATGAGGCAGAGATTTATAAATTCACTTAATAGCAGCATATTCAGTGCAGACGTGCTTAACATTCCATCCAGATGCTGTAATTTTCTGTAGATTGCTATTAAAGAGATGTTTAATGACAAATGTTTGAATGCTAGGATTGATTAGCTGTCACAGATTTACCATGCAAATCACTAGATAATACATCTAATAGTGCATTGCACATACCTCTCTTATTATGCTCTTTACACCACATAAGCATACCCTCCAACATGACCCCTTCCACCCGGTACAGTATGCTCTGCTCCTGCTCTTCCTTCATAATCTTTATTTGCTGTCACCTGTGTTATACTAGTTATTTGAATGGAAAGGTGTGTAACACAGGTGACTGCAATCAGAGATTAGGAAGGAAGAGCAGGAGCAGAGTATTATGTACCGTGTGGAGGGGGTCATGTTGGAGGGTCTGCATAAGTCTAATGCTTTAATTTCTGTAAATAATTATAAATCTCTTGTCTCAAAAGTGCAATGGATTATGGGCAATAACAAAATGCAAATACATAGTCTACACAGTACCAAATCTACATTAAAGTTGCATGTAACTTATTATCTACAATAAAAAATAATAAAATGAGTAATCTATGAATGAAATCACCTTGTAATATGTTTGGCAGAAATATGTGATTCTTTGCAGTCAGATTACCAAATATTTATGTCACGTTAAAACATAATTTCTTGTCCTCGTTCTTGTTAGTGTAAAGCATTCATATCATCATAAAGAACTAGAAGAAGTGAAGGATTTGATTTTTGCGGCCATGGGGCTGACAGGTAAATGTCTATTTTATGTTCTTAAATAAACATAAATATGGTATTTAGTTTGGGAAAATTTAGCTCAAGATGTTCTGTGCATGTGCATCACATGAATGAGAGTTACTGCGCATGTGCATCGCATGAATGAGAGTTACTAAGCATGTGCATCGCATGAATGAGAGTTACTGCGCATGTGCATTGCATGAATGAGAGTTACTGCGCATGAGCATCGCATGAATGAGAGTTACTAAGCATGTGCATCGCATGAATGAGAGTTACTGGCATGTGCATCGCATGAATGAGAGTTACTAAGCATGTGCATCGCATGAATGAGAGTTACTAAGCATGTGCATCGCATGAATGAGAGTTACTGTGCATGTGCATTGCATGAATGAGAGTTACTGCGCATGTGCATCACAATAATGAGTTACTGTGCATGTGCATCACATGAATGAGAGTTACTGCGCATGTGCATCGCATTAATGAGTTACTGCGCATGTGCATCGCATGAATGAGAGTTACTGCACATGTGCATCACATTAATGAGTTACTGCGCATGTGCATCACATGAATGAGAGTTACTGTGCATGTGCATCACATGAATGAGAGTTACTGTGCATGTGCATCACATGAATGAGAGTTACTGCACATGTGCATCGCATGAAAGAAAGTTACTGTGCATGTGCATCGCATGAATGAGAGTTACTGTGCATGTGCATCACATGAATGAGAGTTACTGCGCATGTGCATTGCATGAATGAAAGTTACTGTGCATGTGCATCACATGAATGAGAGTTACTGTGCATGTGCATCACATGAATGAGAGTTACTGTGCATGTGCATCACATGAATGAGAGTTACTGCGCATGTGCATCACATGAATGAAAGTTACTGTGCATGTGCATCGCATGAATGAGAGTTACTGTGCATGTGCATCACATGAATGAGAGTTACTGTGCATGTGCATCACATGAATGAGAGTTACTGCGCATGTGCATCACATGAATGAAAGTTACTGTGCATGTGCATCGCATGAATGAGAGTTACTGTGCATGTGCATCACATGAATGAGAGTTACTGTGCATGTGCATCACATGAATGAGAGTTACTGCGCATGTGCATCACATGAATGAAAGTTACTGTGCATGTGCATCGCATGAATGAGAGTTACTGTGCATGTGCATCACATGAATGAGAGTTACTGTGCATGTGCATCACATGAATGAGAGTTACTGCGCATGTGCATCACATGAAT
>WWET01006459.1:45228-57034 GCA_011038615.1 Limnodynastes dumerilii
TGAAACTTAACTTTATTCTAATTGGTGCATATGAAAATATAATCTTAAGTAATAAAATGAATAAATACATCAATATCTGATCTCACACTAGTAAGAATATTATATGACATATTTATTATTATTATTATTATTATTATTATTATTATGCTGGGGATTCCTGCGAGGCTTCTCTCTTATTTTTGGTTGAAAAATGTATTATTATATAATTGTTGTTTCTATTTTTTTTTTGCTTCTCACTAAAGTTGTTGATTAAAAAAAAAAAAAACAGTTCACTTTATTTTCCTGTATTTCCCTTACAAACATTTACACGCAAGCAGTAAAGTCCTCTTTATACACACAACACTTCCATACAGCAATAAGCAATATACTCATATAGCAAAATTCCCATTGTTGGCATTTTTCATAGAACCACATTACTGATGTGATATAAAAACAAATTCATGCTGTCCATTGTGATGAACAATTTAGCTTCCCAGTCACTGTAAATAATTACTTGTAAGAAGTAACTACATAGTTATTATGCTGGGAATTGTTTCATGATCTGTGTGGATTGGACATTGATTTAAACATTTTTTTTCACCACTTGACGAATTCTGATTAAAAGATGTTGTGAAGTTTATGAGAAATAATGGACCACATGTTCTTGTTATAATGTAATACTTGCATACAGATGACCATATTACTGATGTATTGTTTAACTGAACAAAGAAAAATAAAAAAATAAAATAAAAAACATAAATTTGAATGCAGCAAAAGGAACAATGATTTTGTTGCAAAAAATATACAATATTATATACTATATTTACTTGGGATAGAGAACCTGAGCTAGATATATGAGGCTTGAGTGAACTAAGCCGGGAATTATAAAAAGTTAGTGATGTGTTAGAAAGTTCAGAATAACCAAAAGGTAATAGCAATAGATGTTTATTGTTAAACCATCAATTCTAAAATATAGTTAAAATCAACTGCATGAAAATAGACCAACAATATTCCTTTGGACATATAAATGCAATTTGTAACATAGATTTAGCAGCACATAATATATCAGCATATGTAAATAGATAGCAGAAATGAATTGCCGACAAATATACTAAATAGAAACCTAGTAGATTGGCTCGTTCAGCAGCTAAGTCAGGGTGGTAGTATTCTCCCGACCAGACACTGCCAAACTAAGGAGCTTGTGATATATAACCACCAGATAATAATCCAAAAGTCAGGAAAAAGATGTATTACAGCTGTATGTACCAATTAGGTCGTTACTGGAATGCTTGAGGTTGGTTCCGTGGAACTTTTCAAATCATGAACTGTATACCAGCAAACTTAAGATGTCTTAAGTTTGCTGGTATACAGTGGTATTGTCGGCAATTCATTTCTGCTATCTATTTACATATGCTGATATATTATTCTCTTTAGTATATTTGTCGGCAATTCATTTCTGCTATCTATTTACATATGCTGATATATTATGTGCTGCTAAATCTATGTTACAAATTGCATTTATATGTCCAAAGGAATATTGTTGGTCTATTTTCATGCTGTTGATTTTAACTATATTTTAGAATTGATGGTTTAACAATAAACATCTATTGCTATTACCTTTTGGTTATTCTGAACTTTCTAGCGCATCACTAACTTTTTATATACTATATTTACTGTTTGGGTTTATAAATGATAGCAATCAATGTAACTGTACAGATTTCAGTGTAATTACATAAAGTTGCTCATGATATTATCTACCACCAGCGAATTTCAATACTGCTGTTAAGAAATTTTCATTTCAAAAAGCTTTTTGCAACATCCTCCACATGGTGCAGTGTTTAGCTCCAGCAGCTGTCACTTATCTGCTAGATCTTTGTACCTGGTGCAGGGTTTATCTCCAGCAGCTGTTACTTATCTGCTAGATCTTTGTACTGGTTTCCACCTGGTGCAGGGTTTATCTCCAGCAGCTGTCACTTATCTGCTAGATCTTTGTACTGGTTTCCACCATGAAAAACAAAGACCACAAAGCCGCCACCTGAGGCCTTCATAGGGGGTTGCTTCAGAGATGCATCAAATTTTATGTGCAGTGAGATGCCGGGGGGGTGCGGCTGTCCCAAAGTCAGTAATCAGAATAAATATTGATCTGTCTGGGCGGGCGGTCGGTCTTGCGTAGCACTTAGATAAAGTGCTGTGCTGAAGGCGAGGTGGAGGGCGCTCGGGTTGTTTGACGTTGTTTGAATTTTATATAAGTTAAGACTGTTTATGTCATGTTTATTGTGTGCCATGTGTTCATCATATTTATTACCTGCTTCCCTGGCCCCCATCATTTTAGTAGAAGATCATTTGACCCCTTAAGGATCAATAATCTTTAAACAATAATATTATTTAGATAATAAAAATCAATTCCCAAAACTTGGTGTCCGTGTCTTATTTTCAGTATAGAGATTTTAAGGGGGTGTCACATTGGTAACACACATCACACGTGGGACGTTTAATAAAATATTACAGACCAACCAGAGAAAATGGAGGGGAAAAGTCAGCGTGAAATGCAGTAAATAAACAATTCGTAGTGAAGTCTGTAAGCAAGTCTTTCAATTCCCACAATCTTCAATCCACAATATTCAATAACTCTTTCTTCATACAGGTCAATGATCCTCAGGGAAAACACAAAAATACACTGCCTTGTGTAATACCATCAATGATCAAAGAGAGAAAGCAGCACCGCTGTTACTCACATTGCTGTCCTCTGTTGTTATGTAGGGAATAGGCTTTGGATTGTTCCACTGAAGGGCCTATCTTCTTTCAGCTTTTCCTCCTGGATAGGACTTCTTCCTCTCGTCGTACCGAAAAAGAGAGTATCACAGCCTTGGGCAATAACGTTCAACACAGGTGAACGTTACAGGTAAGATCTACTCACCCTCTTTTTCTTCTCTATAAGTGCTCTGAGAGGGGTTTGTAGTCTTTTATGTTTTTGACTTTTTCTCCAGGGGTTCCCGTATGGCAGATGTCCTCCTTCCCAGACCGTAGCGATCTCTCCCCACGTCCGCACAGAAAGATAGAAGCACAGCTTTGGGTACTATCATTTAACACAGAAGGAATCAGAAGTAAGTTATACTCACAATAATGATCCTCTCCGTTAAGGCTCCAAATTGTATCTGTATGTTCGTTGCATCTGTCTCCTCCAGGGACCTCCGTATGGTGAATTGCCAGAGGATCAGTGTCTCCCTAACAGAAATTCGGGCCGACTTTTAGGGAAAACTTCCCAATAATATTCCTTCAATTGGGACAAGATTCTTCCAAAAAGTTTTAATATTCAGTAAAAACAGTGAACAATAAAAGTATATTAAAACAAAATCTGTATATCCTTATTTCTGGGAGTTTCTAATGTATTCCGGGTAGGGGGATAATATACCTAGTAAACTGCTATGCCTCTAAGCCTATCTTCCAAGATGAAACACATTTTGCACGTATATACCAGAAAGAAATGGACCCACTAACTGGACAACGGAAAAGGGGAAGAGGGTTTGTGAGCAGTACCAGAGACCAAGTTATAACCTCCTCCACCAACGCGTTTCAGGCACAATGTGTGCCCTTTTTCAAGGAATCCTTGAGGATATTCAGAAGTTGTAGGCCATATTCAGAACTTCGGCTGCATTACAAATGAGGCCAGAGTTTTCTGAAATGTGCTACTGCGCATGCGCAGTAATTTTGTAACATAATCTACATACTACTTGTTGCAACGTAGATTGCGTATACACGGTCTTTAAGACATTACAAATGAGGCCGGAGTTCTGAATACGGCCCTGTGAGTCTAAAACTTAGGAGTGATATTGGGCAGTTTCCAGACATCTGAGTCCACACGACAATATTGCTCTTATTAATGCCAACAGGGTTGTAATTAAAAAAAGAAATAATTTTGGCAAAGTGTACCCTGATGGAAGTTCTAAATTCTACAACCTGGCATTAGGGTTGGGTTTAGGATTAGGGTTAAAGTGTTGGATCCAGAGTTAAGAGTTAAATTTGTATACATGCGGATGCTGGATCTGTGCCAAGGACCCTACGTTAAATATTCCGCATGGAAGGGTTAAAGAAGCCCTTTTTGTATAATTTAAATGTCTATTCCCACCCACCATGAGTATTTGCATATTTATCTGTTACTGAAGACATACGTTTACCTTTATATATACTTTGTACTAGATGGAATTTTGTTACATTTCCTGCAATCTTTGGACCTTGATGCAAACTTCGAGAAAGCAAATGTTGTTATTGCATTTAGTGAAGTTAACAAGACTTTATTATTTACTGGGTAGTAAAGTTCTTACTTTACATTTGTCAGGAATCAGACGAAGACACGTGGATATAGAGGAATATAGACAGATCATTAGTCATTTCAGCTTCGATAGATGTAAAAATGGAAATCAGGTGTTTAACAGAATTCTCATCCAGCTGTTTGGCCTCTTAGGACATGGGAAATCCTCCTTTATCAACACTTGTAAGTATGTTTGGGACGATGGAGAATACCATAACTGGGCCAAGGCACATGGCATTAATGGAGGAGCAACAATGGAGAGGATACCATATGAGATCACAAGAAACATCACACTGGTCGACAATCGCAGATGTAAAACCCTTAACTGCTATGAGACCGGAGAGATCTATGCTCAGCTCGGTAAGTAAAATAAAGTCATTTTATTGTTGTGTAAGTGCATTATCTTAGTGATACTTTAGCTATATATTTAAAAGGTTTATTCTAAGATATCTGTAAAATAGAAAAATACCATTCTATTATCTTACTTATAACAATATCAGGTGCAAAGCTTCAAAAGAAGAAATATATTGAGGATGCCAACAGCAATCAATCAGCTCTCATTTTATAGAATTAATTAGAAGAAAGAAAGCTAGAAACGGCTTGGATTATATGTTCAACATCGTCATTTAAACTGCATTTCACACATTTCATAGATTTGAATTGAAGTGCGGCCTTGTGTGTTTTTATGTTACTGATAGTTTACTCTGGGAGTCTGACTCCTCCCTAATATGGCTGCGGCACACTTTTCAAATGGCCGAGTGTCTTACTACAGATCTCCTGTGTACACATATAGCAGATGGATAGGGACTCACCTACAGGAGGAGCCTTGATGCTGGGCAGGCGAGATAACCCAATATAGCTATATTGTGACCTAAACCTCCTTGTTATATATGTGCTGACACATAGTGTTGTTATAAAATGCTTGTATAAAGCGCCGGACCTGTCTTTGTCTTGTAAATATTATTCCAGATTTCTGAGTTTTGTTCATTTCCTGTGAATTCAGTCACAATGTGGTCAGCATGGCGACTCAGTGAGTAGCATTGTCTCACAGTGCTGAGGTCATGAGTTCAATTCCTGGACTAGGTCTTATCTGTGTGGAGTTTGTATGTTCTCTGTGTCTCCGTGTGTTTCCTCCGGGTGTTCCGGTTTCTTCCCACATTTCAAAAACATGCTGGTTGGTAATTGACTGCTGAATAAGTTATCCCTAGTGTGTGTGTGTGTGTGTGTGTGTGTGTGTATGTGTGTGTGTGTGTGTGTGTGTGTGTGTGTGTGTGTGTAAGGGAACTTAAAATGTAGCTCCAATGGGGCAGAGACTGATGTGAGTGATAAATATTCTCTGTAAAGCGCTATGTCATCTGATAGTGCTCTTACCACTATTTACACTGCACAATGCTGCATGAAATTTGCAGTAACAAAACAGAAAACACTCCAACACATACTCCTCTCTGAGTATATGTCACCCTCTCTATGCAGTCAAGCACAGATAAGACAAAGGGCCTGATCCAGAACAACGATGTTAGCACGCTCAGCGTTACATCGCTGACTCCCCCCTGGCACTCCCCCTGTGCGGGCGGATGGCCCCTTCCTTACGCCGGCTGAAGGCTACCCTAACTTCAGCCGGTGTAAGGAAGGGGCATACGTATGGCCGCCTAGCCCGCCCGCCCACCTACACTAACCTGAACGTAGGGACGCTGGGGGACGTCCCTTCCAGCGTCCCTACGGCGCTGCACCGCACGCCCGATCCACGATCGGGCTTTTCCGTAGCAACGCCGGGCAACATCTGCCCATCACATGCGCAGATCGGCTTTTAAGGACTGGATCCGAACTCCCTCACTTCCCTCAATTATTCTTAAATAGTGGGACTTACGATGCCATAAGGCAGCATTAAGTCACACTTGCAGATCAGTGGTCTGTCATTGGTTACTTTGGGCTGGATTTTCACTTAAGAATATTGCTTCTTAAGTGCATAGTTATAAGGGCAGAGCAACTACGCCTGCGTAGTAACTCTTTTACGCTATCTACGTACCACTTTGTTACGTAGATTGCATACGGGCAGTTTTTAAAGGCCGTTCACTTGTGACCTACCAATACATGATTCAGGCAAAAGGTTCACTATGGAAAAATATACATTTTTGTGAAAAGCTGTAAGGGCCAGATTCAATTAGCTAAGCACCCATGTTATTTGCGGTGCAAAGCTAATTCCGCCTAGTAGCCGGGATACCTGCACTCACTTATCCCCTGGTATCTAGGATTGGTCACCAGGAGACTGGTCCTAACAGACATCCATACTTCTGAGAATGTGCGTGCTCTTGGTCTAGAAAGTTTGGGCCCCTGGCTGGGACAACTCTATCCATGAGAGTCTGTCCATGAGAGTCTATCCATGAGAGTCTATCCATGAGAGTGAATATTGCTATAATTCAAATACAGGAGTAGAAAAATGCCTGGATGGAGCAGCTCAGCGCTGAAGGATGTTACGTCTGGAACTTTCTCACCTTTTCTGTGTATTTCAGGTAATTTGCTTCCTCTGGGAAAAGATGTTACATTTGGAAAAGGATTTACACTGGTTGATAGAATCGTGATGGCGGAGAAGGAAATAAAGACTTCTGATTTCATTGTCCCAGTGTTTGTGCACAGGTAATGGGATATAACGCTCTATACTCTTACATTACATACAATAAATATGATGTTATATTTCTCATTTTTCAGGTTGGCTGAAAAGCTAAATTTGTTTTATGTTTCCATAATTTTTAAGAGAGTCCTTGCTATGGACCCAAACCTGTCACGTTCACACCCCTGATTACAATAAATGATCTTAGCAATGTCTGAAAAACTATTCAGTGATTTACTAATAAGGATGGGTAAAGTCTGTTTATGAAATAACGAAAGTTGTTATGTTGGCACAATATAAAAGGGTACAGTATCTTACAAAAACAGAATATACATGGGCCCGATATGCTGAGGCATAGAAACATAGAAAGTGACGGCAGATAAGAGCCACTAGACCCATCCAGTCTGCCCAGTTGTTTATTTAAAACTATACAGACCCTAGACTATAGGCCTAGACATGCTTTTAAAGGGTGTGGGTTGCCGCTGACAACATCCTTTTTTGAAAGGGCCGTTCTCTTCCAGTCAGTTCCAAACTCAAAGAGACAATGCAATTGATCCCCGGCAGAAGCTGCACCGAAAGGTTAATATAAATCTATTCCCAACCCTTACCCTAATCACTACCTTAACCCTCCCCTTCTATTACGCTAACCCTTACCCTCCCTTCCTCGCTGCCTGACACTAACCCTTCCTTCCCTGCAGCCTAGCCCTAAATTTCCCTTCCCCACAGCTTTATCCTCACCCTAACCCTCCCCTTCCATAGCCCTTACCCTAATCAGCCCTTAGCCTAACCCTAACCATCCCCCTAACCCTAAAAGTCCCCGAAGTGGTTACTTCCCTTTCTGGTGGTGTTTGCGGTGGGCAGCGGACGGAGCATTCGAAAATGAATAGGTGAGTATGCGGATCGGTACACTCACCCATTCTGAAAAAAATAAGGAAAATGGCTGCCTTTTCGAACTTTCAGCTGTCTCCCTCATGCAGGGGACTCCCCTCGATCCTGGCAGTCCTCCCCTGATGACAGTTCTGTAATGTTGTGTTTAACAAAATAAATAAAATGTTGTAACCCATTAATGCAATCACCTTGTAATATGTGTCTATGTCGCAGTCAAATATAATTTATTTTCCTTGTTCTTGTTAGTATAAAACAAACAATTCCACCTGAAGAATTAGAAGTTATGAAGAATTTTTTTATTATGGCCATGACGCTGACAGGTAAATGTCTATTTTACGATCATAAATAAATATGATGTTTAGTTTGGAAAAATATATTCCTTTGTAAAGGTCAATACCTTTATGTTTTTTATCCCAAAAATCCAATCAACCAAGTTTATATTATTACGATTTCCCACCTTAATGTACCGCACATATTTTTATTTTATTTAATTTTTTTATATTTTAAGAAAACTTCTGAATTTCTGCCAGGTAAACCCTACCTTAAGAATTACGCAGCGTCCCCAAGAATAATGGAGACGTACGGGGGTGTAAATTGTTTGAAAGGGCTCAGTTCTGACATCAGTATTATTTACATACTCTTCCCACAGAATAAAGGCCTTTCCGCAAGGTGAGGAGGTGTTTTTTTAATCCTGGTGATCAGTATATGCCTCCTCATAGGAAACCCGGAGCTAGTCTCTAGTTATTTATTAAATGTATATTTTAATTTAAAAAAAAATACAGCATACTTAACATTTGGCTGTAAAGTGTATTAATCCTGCCTCTGGGTTCTGGGGAGGAGAATATAACTTCATTGTACTTTACTTACTGTAAAGAGGCCATTTGCAAAAAGTCTCACTGGTGTAACGATCCAAAGCCACACACACCTTCTTACCAACTTCATTAAATTGCCCATTTTTATGTGGGACCTTTTTTATTAACACAAGGTGCATTTTTGTTTTTCAGTTTAGATCAGGCCTCGGATCTTAATCATGTACAGAAAATTAACAATACTGACCACTGTGCAAACATAATGCATTAGAAAATATTGTATATCACATAAAACATGTGACATAGAACTAATACATCTATGTCTTTCTTTCAGGAGTTTACCCCTACGTGGTTATTACCCATAAAACAAGCGGGACATTGTCTGACAGAGAGACCACATTCAGGAATATGGGCGTAAAAAGGATCTTTTCCTTTGACAATTACACTATGGAGGATCACTATAAGACACGAGGCAGACACAAGGAAGTTCTGAGGTTCTTACACAAAGTTATTAAAGATGTTCAGTTCCGAGTAGATGAACCAAAACAGCCGGTGAAAGATATAATTGCTAGGAGAGAATTGGTCATCAATTATGTACATGATAGAGAGAAATTTATCAAAAGTAAAAATGAAGAGAAAAAAATAGAAGAGGAGAAAATTAAACTAGAAAAGAAACTGGAACAGGAGCGGCAGGAGCTAGAGGAGAGGGAACTGATGGAGCAAAGAATACGGGATGAAGAATTACGAAAGAAACAGGAAGAATTTCATAGGATGAGGGAAGATGAACAAGCAAGATATAATGCAAATGACCCAGCACAGAATCAAGAGA
The DNA here is from genome assembly GCA_011038615.1 of Limnodynastes dumerilii. Classification (NCBI taxonomy): domain Eukaryota; kingdom Metazoa; phylum Chordata; class Amphibia; order Anura; family Limnodynastidae; genus Limnodynastes; species Limnodynastes dumerilii. The sequence goes on from WWET01006459.1 coordinate 54,651, forward strand.
AAACAAAGAAAAAATAGGAACTTTTTAGGAAAAAATTGTTACTACTAAGATTGGCTTTCAGTAGCTGTTCACTATGCAGAAGTCATGGCACAGGCTGTATATTGAAAATACGTATGTCGTGTAGTTGGCCACATTTTCTCCATGTTTCCTACATACAACATTCAGTGCAGCCAGCGCTCACAATAAGTGTTAATCTCTGTTGTAAATACAGTTAAACTTTTCCCAAAATCAGGGAAATCTCTGCTATGAATTATGGCCCAACTGCTGGGGAACGTTAAATAGGGCTTCAGAAATCATTAAATCTTTCTTTACCTATCAATTAACAGCTAACGACTTCCTGCAGAGATCACACAATGGAGCTCACCCATTCAGTGTACTACTCCTGTGAATTGAATGAGTGACATCAGCTTCCTTGTCTGAGCCAGCAGCTGCTAATTGGAAAAACAAACCTTTGTTCACGGTATTTACTCATACTTCATCCTTCCTCCTGCAACATCCAGCAATGATCTGCCGGGTAATCACAGGACCTTTCATTCATACACAGTATGCACAGAGACTCCATTGCAGGACTTGCAAAACACTGTGCATGTTTTGTGTGTTCATATCGGGACTTGGATAAATTTACCTGGCCAGGTAAATTTGAACTTTTTCCTTTAGTTCTTTACTACTTTTAATATTAGAAATGTATTTATATATTTATTTATGCAAAAAAAAAAATGAAAAAACAAACAAACAACCTTTTATTTTTTTTTTAAACTGACACACATATATTTATTCCAGCAGTCTCCCCGTGCATGCCCCCCTTTTCCTACCCCTAATAACAGCTATTAGGGGGGAGGGAAAGGGGGGAATATGGGGAGATCACTGGGATATCTGCAATAACGTCATCCTGAGCTGGCGTTATTTTTACGCCGGGAGTGGAGTGTAAAACCCTGCTCTGGCTTTTAATAAACCCCTCTGGAAAGAAGGTCCGGCAGAGACCCCCTATATTTACATGGATCGCCATGGAAACTGCTATTTTCCATAGCGATCCATTGTTTGTAAATAGGAAAAGTCTTGAAACATGAAAATGAAGTTTGTAAATGGTCGTATGAGAACTGTGTTTGATAACATTGATGCCTTATTTGCATATAAGAACATTTAGAATGAGGTTCTCACATACTTGCATTCTACCTACATTGAGGGTGCAGCCGGTAGAAATGCTCCGTTTCCTATAACACTCTGGAATCATCAAGATGCTGGAAAACTACAAAGCTCTTAATTCCCGAAAACCCTGCAGTCAGAAGTGTAGCATGGACAAATGGCCCCCAGAGCAAGTGAACGCTGCCCTAGTGTAGTGGGCCAGGGAGCAGAGTGAGCATGTTCCATAGACATACAGTAGTGCCCACACACCCACCATGCAGCCAGGCACCTTAGCACTGACATTTTACGCTAGTGTTTTCTATGCCCTCCCCTAGACAGTCCCCTCGGACGTAAGTACTTTTGTCGTTTTATGCTTGCCAAATCCTACCTGAACTATTCAAAGCGTAACTAGTGACGTACATAATGGCTTCACAAACGTAACGGCCTAAGCACCCCAGACTGTATGATTTAAATGCCTCCCCCCACCTCTGAAGCTTAATTACGGGTGTCGTATGATTGGCACGCCCCTTTGTTCGTAGTTACGCTGTTGATACAAGGCAGGTACGTATGATCGCAGTTTTGTGGCGTAACGTGCCGCGCACATGCTCAGTACATACAGAACAGCATTTCTACATCTTTGGCTGGTGTAAATACCTAGCGTACGTAGCTCAGGATCTGACACCACTGACACCAATGGCTGGGTTTAAAAGGGTATTTATTAATATTGGACCAAATTGTAACTGATTGACTATCATTATGATGACCATCAATTAATGTCATCTGTAAGTGAACTAGGTGGCCCAATAGCAGATGGGGGATTCAGCCTAACAACTTACCAGTGAAGTTATGCAACGTGACCCCAACGCCCCCCTGTCTGATCCTCCATCAAGACACTCGATCCCTTGGAAATGCTCATCCCAGCACCTGGAAGGTGGTAAACTACAGGACCCAACTGCTAGGGTGTGATGTCCTTGCATCATGGGTTGTGCTGCTATTGGTCCGGACCACCCCCCAATCGTCAAACAATTTGCCATACCTCCTTATTGCTGACCCCCCCACTGCTATCGCTTCACCCTGCTCCGTCTGTGATGAAAAATGGTTAATACATAAAAAATAGTAAACTTTAAAGGGATGGAAGGAGAATTCTTGATCTGAAGAGACCTCACAGCCCCTCATATACTGACTAAATCCACCCCCACATAACTCCACCCCACATAACTCCACCCCCACATAACTCCACCCCCACATAACTCTATCCCCCA
>WWET01006460.1:0-2500 GCA_011038615.1 Limnodynastes dumerilii
GGGTGATAAAGGAGAGAAGTGAAAGTGGAGGAGGAATGATTGGGGAGAGGTGTGATGGGGGGAGGAGTGATAGGGGAGGAGCAGTGATAGAGGAGGAGCAGTAATATAACACATATGGTATAACACACACGATATAACACACATATGGTATAACACACATGGTATAACACACACGGTACAACACACACGGTATAACACATACTATATAACACACATACGGTATAACACACACACGGTATAACACACACGGTATAACACACACGGTATAACACACACGGTATAACACACACGGTATAATACATACGGTATAACACACATATGGTATAACACACACGGTATAACACATACGATATAACACATACGGTATAACACACATACGGTATAACACACATACGATATAAGGCGGGGCACATGCCTGTCATCTGCTCTGTTCCCGTTGGGCCGCCGCGCTGTTATTATGTCTATCTGAAGAAACAGAGGGACTCTTATTAATTAGGCATGATATTAGCAACGCAGCTCAGCCGTCACACGCAGTAACGCGCAGTCGTACCAGAATCTCTCGCGGCAGAGGGAGCGTTACCGGGACAGCGCTGCCGGCACATGCTGAAGTTTAATCATGGCGTCTGATGGCTCATTTTCTCAAAGTCAACGCGAGGCAAGCGAGAAAAAAGGAATTCTCTCATTTGATGGCTGGAAAGACGTCTCTCCTCCTCCTTCCAGAGATTAATCATGCGGGGGCTCCGCTTCGCCCTCCGGCTGCGGGTCACAGTGTTTATTTATCTGGAATTGGCTTTTGGAAAGCCGGAGTGAGCCGGAGGCCGAGGACCTGATATGAGGAGAATATCTGTCTGATTACCGCACTTCATCCACTCTCTAAGCGCACTCCAGCTGCAATGTAACACGCCGCTGAGCTGAGCGGACGACAAATTGCTTTTCCTTCCTAATATTTAACCTGTGACAGCGTCTCGTGTTCTCCTGCCGCGACTTCCACGTTTCACAACCCTGAGACGCTCACACTTACTGGCTGATTGGAGTGTGGGCTCCCTGGTGAACGAAGCAATGATGAGGACATTCCCGGTGTTACAGACGCCGCAAAGGATTTAGCTGAGATGACCTGAGGCGACACAAGATATGCGCACAAAACCAGCCGCGAGCCCGGCAATAACGTGATAGGTAGATGAAGGGCGTGACAGTGGACGCGGGATACGTCTGTGACTAAAATATTCCTGCACAGGAAGCGCAGACTGCACCGATCACTACAAGGACGCACCTCACGAGACACCCCCATACTTACAGATAACACATATCATGTAATAACATATAATAAAGCACGCAATATAATGCATATCATGTAATAACATATAATAAAGCACGCAATATAATACATATAATGTAATATAACACATAATATAACACATACTATAACACATATAATATAACTCATACGATAAAACACACACGATATAACATATATAATAAAACACATATGATTTAACACATTTAATAAAACACATATAATATAACACATACGATATAACACATATAATAAAACACATATAATAAAACACATACATACTATATAACACATACAATGAAACACATATGATAAAACACATACGGTATAACATACGATATAACACATACGATATAACACATATAATAAAACACATACAAGATAAAACACATACAAGATAAAACACATTCGAGATAAAACACATTCGAGATAAAACACATACGGTATAAAACACATACGAGATAAAACACATACGGTATAAAACACATACGGTATAACACACATACGATATAACACATACGGTATAACACACATACGGTATAACACACACGATATAACACATACGGTATAACACACACACGGTATAACACATACGGTATAACACACATACGGTATAACACACATACGATATAAGGCGGGGCACATGCTTGTCATCTGCTCTCTTCCCGTTGGGCCGCCGCGCTGTTATTATGTCTATCTGAAGAAACAGAGGGACTCTGCTAATAGCTCTTATTAATTAGGCATGATATTAGCAACGCAGCTCAGCCGTCACACGCAGTAACGCAGTCGTTCCAGAATTGTATAAACAACTTAGTAAGAGAATGAATTAACGAGGTTACGTGACCTTGAGCCAAACGCGTATGACGGCTGACACAAAATTTCATTTTCCCACTTTAAAAAGCAGTTTTACATTGTCGCTAATCGCTTCTGATCGCTCTCTCCTCCCAGCTTCTCGTTAGCATTACAGGGACGTGAAATGGGTCTAATTATGTGCTAACGATCAATATGACAATGACGCGATGCGCATGGGAGCAGGAGATGAGACAGGCGGTGATTTTACCCTTGCCGCCAATGTGATCGCCTCTGGGGGACAGTCCAGCGACAGTCAGTTGCTGTGGTAAATAATGACAGGATTAATATGAGATTTCATGGTGACATCGCGAGGACGTGGGTTCAGTGTCAGCGCTATACCTCGCAGTCACGTCC
>WWET01006460.1:7500-16767 GCA_011038615.1 Limnodynastes dumerilii
CATCCTCTGCTCAGCTGTGCTCCACATCCTCTGCTCAGCTGTGCTCCACATCCTCTGCTCAGCTGTGCTCCACATCCTCTGCTCAGCTGTGCTCCACATCCTCTGCTCAGCTGTGCTCCACATCCTCTGCTCAGCTGTGCTCCACATCCTCTGCTCAGCTGTGCTCCACATCCTCTGCTCAGCTGTGCTCCACATCCTCTGCTCAGCTGTGCTCCACATCCTCTGCTCAGCTGTGCTCCACATCCTCTGCTCAGCTGTGCTCCACATCCTCTGCTCAGCTGTGCTCCACATCCTCTGCTCAGCTGTGCTCCACATCCTCTGCTCAGCTGTGCTCCACATCCTCTGCTCAGCTGTGCTCCACATCCTCTGCTCAGCTGTGCTCCACATCCTCTGCTCAGCTGTGCTCCACATCCTCTGCTCAGCTGTGCTCCACATCCTCTGCTCAGCTGTGCTCCACATCCTCTGCTCAGCTGTGCTCCACATCCTCTGCTCAGCTGTGCTCCACATCCTCTGCTCAGCTGTGCTCCACATCCTCTGCTCAGCTGTGCTCCACATCCTCTGCTCAGCTGTGCTCCACATCCTCTGCTCAGCTGTGCTCCACATCCTCTGCTCAGCTGTGCTCCACATCCTCTGCTCAGCTGTGCTCCACATCCTCTGCTCAGCTGTGCTCCACATCCTCTGCTCAGCTGTGCTCCACATCCTCTGCTCAGCTGTGCTCCACATCCTCTGCTCAGCTGTGCTCCACATCCTCTGCTCAGCTGTGCTCCACATCCTCTGCTCAGCTGTGCTCCACATCCTCTGCTCAGCTGTGCTCCACATCCTCTGCTCAGCTGTGCTCCACATCCTCTGCTCAGCTGTGCTCCACATCCTCTGCTCAGCTGTGCTCCACATCCTCTGCTCAGCTGTGCTCCACATCCTCTGCTCAGCTGTGCTCCACATCCTCTGCTCAGCTGTGCTCCACATCCTCTGCTCAGCTGTGCTCCACATCCTCTGCTCAGCTGTGCTCCACATCCTCTGCTCAGCTGTGCTCCACATCCTCTGCTCAGCTGTGCTCCACATCCTCTGCTCAGCTGTGCTCCACATCCTCTGCTCAGCTGTGCTCCACATCCTCTGCTCAGCTGTGCTCCACATCCTCTGCTCAGCTGTGCTCCACATCCTCTGCTCAGCTGTGCTCCACATCCTCTGCTCAGCTGTGCTCCACATCCTCTGCTCAGCTGTGCTCCACATCCTCTGCTCAGCTGTGCTCCACATCCTCTGCTCAGCTGTGCTCCACATCCTCTGCTCAGCTGTGCTCCACATCCTCTGCTCAGCTGTGCTCCACATCCTCTGCTCAGCTGTGCTCCACATCCTCTGCTCAGCTGTGCTCCACATCCTCTGCTCAGCTGTGCTCCACATCCTCTGCTCAGCTGTGCTCCACATCCTCTGCTCAGCTGTGCTCCACATCCTCTGCTCAGCTGTGCTCCACATCCTCTGCTCAGCTGTGCTCCACATCCTCTGCTCAGCTGTGCTCCACATCCTCTGCTCAGCTGTGCTCCACATCCTCTGCTCAGCTGTGCTCCACATCCTCTGCTCAGCTGTGCTCCACATCCTCTGCTCAGCTGTGCTCCACATCCTCTGCTCAGCTGTGCTCCACATCCTCTGCTCAGCTGTGCTCCACATCCTCTGCTCAGCTGTGCTCCACATCCTCTGCTCAGCTGTGCTCCACATCCTCTGCTCAGCTGTGCTCCACATCCTCTGCTCAGCTGTGCTCCACATCCTCTGCTCAGCTGTGCTCCACATCCTCTGCTCAGCTGTGCTCCACATCCTCTGCTCAGCTGTGCTCCACATCCTCTGCTCAGCTGTGCTCCACATCCTCTGCTCAGCTGTGCTCCACATCCTCTGCTCAGCTGTGCTCCACATCCTCTGCTCAGCTGTGCTCCACATCCTCTGCTCAGCTGTGCTCCACATCCTCTGCTCAGCTGTGCTCCACATCCTCTGCTCAGCTGTGCTCCACATCCTCTGCTCAGCTGTGCTCCACATCCTCTGCTCAGCTGTGCTCCACATCCTCTGCTCAGCTGTGCTCCACATCCTCTGCTCAGCTGTGCTCCACATCCTCTGCTCAGCTGTGCTCCACATCCTCTGCTCAGCTGTGCTCCACATCCTCTGCTCAGCTGTGCTCCACATCCTCTGCTCAGCTGTGCTCCACATCCTCTGCTCAGCTGTGCTCCACATCCTCTGCTCAGCTGTGCTCCACATCCTCTGCTCAGCTGTGCTCCACATCCTCTGCTCAGCTGTGCTCCACATCCTCTGCTCAGCTGTGCTCCACATCCTCTGCTCAGCTGTGCTCCACATCCTCTGCTCAGCTGTGCTCCACATCCTCTGCTCAGCTGTGCTCCACATCCTCTGCTCAGCTGTGCTCCACATCCTCTGCTCAGCTGTGCTCCACATCCTCTGCTCAGCTGTGCTCCACATCCTCTGCTCAGCTGTGCTCCACATCCTCTGCTCAGCTGTGCTCCACATCCTCTGCTCAGCTGTGCTCCACATCCTCTGCTCAGCTGTGCTCCACATCCTCTGCTCAGCTGTGCTCCACATCCTCTGCTCAGCTGTGCTCCACATCCTCTGCTCAGCTGTGCTCCACATCCTCTGCTCAGCTGTGCTCCACATCCTCTGCTCAGCTGTGCTCCACATCCTCTGCTCAGCTGTGCTCCACATCCTCTGCTCAGCTGTGCTCCACATCCTCTGCTCAGCTGTGCTCCACATCCTCTGCTCAGCTGTGCTCCACATCCTCTGCTCAGCTGTGCTCCACATCCTCTGCTCAGCTGTGCTCCACATCCTCTGCTCAGCTGTGCTCCACATCCTCTGCTCAGCTGTGCTCCACATCCTCTGCTCAGCTGTGCTCCACATCCTCTGCTCAGCTGTGCTCCACATCCTCTGCTCAGCTGTGCTCCACATCCTCTGCTCAGCTGTGCTCCACATCCTCTGCTCAGCTGTGCTCCACATCCTCTGCTCAGCTGTGCTCCACATCCTCTGCTCAGCTGTGCTCCACATCCTCTGCTCAGCTGTGCTCCACATCCTCTGCTCAGCTGTGCTCCACATCCTCTGCTCAGCTGTGCTCCACATCCTCTGCTCAGCTGTGCTCCACATCCTCTGCTCAGCTGTGCTCCACATCCTCTGCTCAGCTGTGCTCCACATCCTCTGCTCAGCTGTGCTCCACATCCTCTGCTCAGCTGTGCTCCACATCCTCTGCTCAGCTGTGCTCCACATCCTCTGCTCAGCTGTGCTCCACATCCTCTGCTCAGCTGTGCTCCACATCCTCTGCTCAGCTGTGCTCCACATCCTCTGCTCAGCTGTGCTCCACATCCTCTGCTCAGCTGTGCTCCACATCCTCTGCTCAGCTGTGCTCCACATCCTCTGCTCAGCTGTGCTCCACATCCTCTGCTCAGCTGTGCTCCACATCCTCTGCTCAGCTGTGCTCCACATCCTCTGCTCAGCTGTGCTCCACATCCTCTGCTCAGCTGTGCTCCACATCCTCTGCTCAGCTGTGCTCCACATCCTCTGCTCAGCTGTGCTCCACATCCTCTGCTCAGCTGTGCTCCACATCCTCTGCTCAGCTGTGCTCCACATCCTCTGCTCAGCTGTGCTCCACATCCTCTGCTCAGCTGTGCTCCACATCCTCTGCTCAGCTGTGCTCCACATCCTCTGCTCAGCTGTGCTCCACATCCTCTGCTCAGCTGTGCTCCACATCCTCTGCTCAGCTGTGCTCCACATCCTCTGCTCAGCTGTGCTCCACATCCTCTGCTCAGCTGTGCTCCACATCCTCTGCTCAGCTGTGCTCCACATCCTCTGCTCAGCTGTGCTCCACATCCTCTGCTCAGCTGTGCTCCACATCCTCTGCTCAGCTGTGCTCCACATCCTCTGCTCAGCTGTGCTCCACATCCTCTGCTCAGCTGTGCTCCACATCCTCTGCTCAGCTGTGCTCCACATCCTCTGCTCAGCTGTGCTCCACATCCTCTGCTCAGCTGTGCTCCACATCCTCTGCTCAGCTGTGCTCCACATCCTCTGCTCAGCTGTGCTCCACATCCTCTGCTCAGCTGTGCTCCACATCCTCTGCTCAGCTGTGCTCCACATCCTCTGCTCAGCTGTGCTCCACATCCTCTGCTCAGCTGTGCTCCACATCCTCTGCTCAGCTGTGCTCCACATCCTCTGCTCAGCTGTGCTCCACATCCTCTGCTCAGCTGTGCTCCACATCCTCTGCTCAGCTGTGCTCCACATCCTCTGCTCAGCTGTGCTCCACATCCTCTGCTCAGCTGTGCTCCACATCCTCTGCTCAGCTGTGCTCCACATCCTCTGCTCAGCTGTGCTCCACATCCTCTGCTCAGCTGTGCTCCACATCCTCTGCTCAGCTGTGCTCCACATCCTCTGCTCAGCTGTGCTCCACATCCTCTGCTCAGCTGTGCTCCACATCCTCTGCTCAGCTGTGCTCCACATCCTCTGCTCAGCTGTGCTCCACATCCTCTGCTCAGCTGTGCTCCACATCCTCTGCTCAGCTGTGCTCCACATCCTCTGCTCAGCTGTGCTCCACATCCTCTGCTCAGCTGTGCTCCACATCCTCTGCTCAGCTGTGCTCCACATCCTCTGCTCAGCTGTGCTCCACATCCTCTGCTCAGCTGTGCTCCACATCCTCTGCTCAGCTGTGCTCCACATCCTCTGCTCAGCTGTGCTCCACATCCTCTGCTCAGCTGTGCTCCACATCCTCTGCTCAGCTGTGCTCCACATCCTCTGCTCAGCTGTGCTCCACATCCTCTGCTCAGCTGTGCTCCACATCCTCTGCTCAGCTGTGCTCCACATCCTCTGCTCAGCTGTGCTCCACATCCTCTGCTCAGCTGTGCTCCACATCCTCTGCTCAGCTGTGCTCCACATCCTCTGCTCAGCTGTGCTCCACATCCTCTGCTCAGCTGTGCTCCACATCCTCTGCTCAGCTGTGCTCCACATCCTCTGCTCAGCTGTGCTCCACATCCTCTGCTCAGCTGTGCTCCACATCCTCTGCTCAGCTGTGCTCCACATCCTCTGCTCAGCTGTGCTCCACATCCTCTGCTCAGCTGTGCTCCACATCCTCTGCTCAGCTGTGCTCCACATCCTCTGCTCAGCTGTGCTCCACATCCTCTGCTCAGCTGTGCTCCACATCCTCTGCTCAGCTGTGCTCCACATCCTCTGCTCAGCTGTGCTCCACATCCTCTGCTCAGCTGTGCTCCACATCCTCTGCTCAGCTGTGCTCCACATCCTCTGCTCAGCTGTGCTCCACATCCTCTGCTCAGCTGTGCTCCACATCCTCTGCTCAGCTGTGCTCCACATCCTCTGCTCAGCTGTGCTCCACATCCTCTGCTCAGCTGTGCTCCACATCCTCTGCTCAGCTGTGCTCCACATCCTCTGCTCAGCTGTGCTCCACATCCTCTGCTCAGCTGTGCTCCACATCCTCTGCTCAGCTGTGCTCCACATCCTCTGCTCAGCTGTGCTCCACATCCTCTGCTCAGCTGTGCTCCACATCCTCTGCTCAGCTGTGCTCCACATCCTCTGCTCAGCTGTGCTCCACATCCTCTGCTCAGCTGTGCTCCACATCCTCTGCTCAGCTGTGCTCCACATCCTCTGCTCAGCTGTGCTCCACATCCTCTGCTCAGCTGTGCTCCACATCCTCTGCTCAGCTGTGCTCCACATCCTCTGCTCAGCTGTGCTCCACATCCTCTGCTCAGCGTCCCTGTCTCACCCAATATCCCCGTCTCACCCAATATCCCCGTCTCACCCAATGTCCCCTCTCACCCAATATCCCCGTCTCACCCAATGTCCCCTCTCACTCAATATCCCCCTCTCACCTAATGTCCCCGTCTCACCCACTGTCCCCTCTCACCCAATTTCCCCGTCTTACCCAATATCCCCATTTTACCCAATATTCCCTCTCACCCAATATCCCCCTTTCACCCAATGTCCCCGTCTTACCCAATGTCCCCTCTCACCCAATGTCGAGTGTCAAGGAGACATTGGGTGGCTGACCATGCCAGGTATATAAAGGTGAGATGAGGGTATGTGGGCAGCTGTCACACAGAACCCTCCTCTAAGGTATACAGCCCACCTGGTGACTAATGTCTGATGCAGTGAGGGGGCAATCACATAAAACCGAACAACACTGGCACAACTTTGACTCAGACCTAGACCCTGTGTGTTCGCCACCAGAGATATGGATCAGAACAAAATTCCAAAGGTTCCCACTAGTAGGTTCCACACGTGAGTGGACAAGGCCCTCCCACAACCCACGTACAGAATTCTGGACACTTATATGCCCTGAACCCGACCTTATCTTTTCTGCACATAAGGTTAAACGTGCGGATAAGATAATCGATAATCGCACGTAAGGGCTAAACAAATTGGAGGGTCAGCCCACTGTGCGTATATAGTAGGCCCGGAGGTATGGCCCGCTCCACGTACCGAATTACAGGACATACGGAAACAATATTCTTATGTCTGGTTCATAGCCCAGGGTTCTGGACACGCAGATAGTGAATGACAGTCCTAACGCCGCAATAACCACAACAGTCACGGCAGATAATGTAACATGTCATAACGAGGACCCCTGTATGAAACGTGATCCGGTCCTCTCCCTCCGCCATCCTGCGCCAGTCGCAATCTTTCTACGCCAGTCGCTCACAGCCGAAATGTAATTACAAAGCAGCTTCAGCGCGGCCGGCGTGTCATTCTATGGATTAGGCGTCTTTTAATTAGGCATGGCCGTCTTCTGCGCTGCGTTATTGGCGTTCTTTACCAGAATACTCTTTCAGTTAATATAAAAAAGAAAAACCTAATTCATTCACAAGCATCGTCCCCGGAGAGTCACAATGGAATGACACGGGAAGCGTTCCCTTCAATCACAGGAAAAACACGCCAGAGAAATGATGATTTATAGGCACACGGACCCGGCGCAGTCTGGGTGAATAAAGTTATGGGCACTGCAGATTATTATGTAGCAAGCGCCTCTGTCCTGCATAGATGTCTCGGCACCATGTGACAGGCGCACTTGGAGGTGCAGAGAGCGAGGGCAGGTGGTCAGGGTGTAGGATTCTCAGTCACAGATCACACAAGGCTACAAATGCTGCAAAGGCGATTCCTGTGGATGGCAAGTGTATGGGCGGCTACGTATCCGTATACATGTGTCTCTGGATTTCATGCTATAGCATATGGCATACGCCACACCATCGGACGCACGTTCTGCTATGACCATAGTGCTGGAGACACATGATGGGGATACTGGGAGCTGGATACACATGATGGGGAATACTGGGAGCAGGAGACACATGATGAAGGATACTGGAGGAGCTGGAGAGACATGATTGGGATACTGACAGCTAAAGAGACATGATGGGGAATACTGGGTTCTGGAGATACATGATGGGGGATACTAGAGGAGCTGGAGAGACATGATAGGGGATGCTGGGTGCTGGAGACACATGATGAAGGATACTGGAGGAGCTGGAGAGACATGATTGGGATACTGGGTGCTAAAGACACATGATAGGGGATATTGGGAGCAGGAGACACATGATGGGGGATACTGGGAGGCTGGAGACACATGATGGGGAGGGAATACTGGGAGCAGGAGACACATGATGAAGGATACTGGAGGAGCTGGAGAGACATGATAGGGGATACTGAGAGCTGGAGACACATGATGGGGAATATTAGACGAGTTGAAGACACATGATGGGGATACTGGTTGCTGGAGACACATGATGGGGAATACTGGGGAGCTGGAGAAACATTATGGGGGATACTGGGAGCAGGAGACACATGATGGGAATACTGGGCGCTGGAGAGACATGGGAATACTGGGAGCAGGAAACATATGATGGGGAATACTGGGAGCTGGAGAGACATGATGGGGAATACTGGGAGCTGGAGACACATGATGGGGATACTGAGAGAAGGAGACACAAGAGGGGGAATACTGGGAGCTGAAGAGACATGATGGGGAATACTGGGAGCTGGAGAGACATGATGGGGAATACTGAGAGCTGGAAAGAAATGATGGGGAATACTGAGAGCTGGAGAAAAATTACATATGAGAATAGTTATCTTCTTGGACTGAGTTGGACCAGCCTGGCAGCCTGGTGTAGACAATAAGTAAGGTTGGAGCGCTCTAACTCAGAAAGAAGAAGGGAAGTTGAAGTTGAAAGGGCGATGCTGGGTCTTGCTTAGGGGTACCCCAAAAGTACTCCGATTGGCAATTTGAAAGATCCGGGGAAAGGCAGGAGATTAGCACTGCCCTATTGTGTGTGGATGATTCGAGAACAATGCGGTGGGTTGAATAAAGGGGATTCTGGGATGTGGTTGAGCTCTGTGGAACGAGAACAAGGGTATGGGGGGTTGGGTGGGTAAGTACAGGTTTATGAGTCCAGGGTCATCTAGAGGCATCTAGTGCATTACTGATGGTAAAAACATGTAGGTAGAAGTGAATGCACTCACCCTTCAGGTGTCTTGATAGTGGGCTTGTATGCATAGTGAATTTGCAGTGTCTGATCTCTGTAGCATCTGCTGTGCTGGTGAACGAGGTTGGTGTGTCTGGTCTCCATGGCGTCTGGGCTGCTGGTGAACGGGGCTGGATTATCCCGGAGGCAAAGTTGCTGGCTGGACCGGATGTGAAGGCAAAGGAAAGAGATGCGCCTAGCGCAATTACCCCAGCTAGATAGAGAGAGAGATGGTGGAATAACTCACAGGATGGATGTCTTGATTAGAGGCAGAAAGAAGATGTTGAGCTGGTAGCCTGTATTGATGCGCCGGCCGGCTTCGGCTGACTCCCTTTGATGGCGTGGAGCGGCCATCCCCTGTGGAGCTGGAGGAGGTTCCCTAGAGACGCGGCCGCGTCCTAGTGATGTCGGGGATTCCCGGACCTCGTGTAGTCCTCTATGAGGACGGCTGGAGCCGGGCAAGGGAGCAAGAATGCTAACTGGATGCAACAGGCTGATCGACTTATTTATTGTTGTACAATAAAGTGATATACAAAAATACATGTATAGTGCTTTGCTATAGGACCAACGCATTTCGTCAATGCTAGGTTGACTTCAGCAGGGGTAGGTGGATGTGGTGTGGAGTCTGGGGGATATATATATAGGGGAGGGTCGACTTATTTTGTACAATAAAGTGATATACAAAAATACATGTATAGTGCTTTGCTATAGGACCAACGCATTTCGTCAATGCTAGGTTGACTTCAGCAGGGGTAGGTGGATGTGGTGTGGAGTGGAG
>WWET01006460.1:19361-34199 GCA_011038615.1 Limnodynastes dumerilii
GTATAGGAGGATGATGGGAGTGACCTCCTCTTATATACATGGTATAGGAGGATGATGGGAGTGACCTCCTCTTATATACATGGTATAGGAGGATGATGGGAGTGACCTCCTCTTATATACATGGTATAGGAGGATGATGGGAGTGACCTCCTCTTATATACATGGTATAGGAGGATGATGGGAGTGACCTCCTCTTATATACATGGTATAGGAGGATGATGGGAGTGACCTCCTCTTATATACATGGTATAGGAGGATGATGGGAGTGACCTCCTCTTATATACACAGTATAGGAGGATGATGGGAGTGACCTCCTCTTATATACATGGTATAGGAGGATGATGGGAGTGACCTCCTCTTATATATATGGTATAGGAGGATGATGGGAGTGACGTCCTCTTATATACACGGTATAGGAGGATAATGGGAGTGACCTCCTCTTATATACACGGTATAGGAGGATGATGGGAGTGACGTCCTCTTATATACATGGTATAGGAGGATAATGGGAGTGACCTCCTCTTATATATATGGTATAGGAGGATGATGGGAGTGACGTCCTCTTATATACACGGTATAGGAGGATGATGGGAGTGACGTCCTCTTATATACACGGTATAGGAGGATGATGGGAGTGACCTTCTCTTATATACACAGTATAGGAGGATGATGGGAGTGACCTCCTCTTATATACACGGTATAGGAGGATGATGGGAGTGACTGACATCCAGCCTTCTAGACAGCTGCAGGAGCCCGTGTTTGTGTGTATTTTCATGTCGGGGACCCCTACAGTTTAATTGCCCAGGGACCCCCACAAACCTTAATCCAGCCCTGGGGGCAGTGACAGGAGGGTAAAAGGCTGGCGGGAGTGGAAGAGGGGGCAGTTAGGGCATATTCTCTGAGACTGAAGGTCATTCCGATCCTGCCACCCACAGAATATTCCGCTGAAGCTCCTGCTTTCCTGCTGCCGCCCATTTATCTCCATGCTGTCAATTAGAGGGAAAAGCAAAGAAGTAATTAGGAACTGTGCAATTTTAATTAGCTGTTTTGATAATTAAACTAATTGGTTCCCTTGTGTTTCGGCAATGTGCGCAGAGCACTTTTTTGATATCTGGGCTGACGATTTCCCATCCGTTGGTTAATTAGTCACTTTTGCATTAAAAAGGAGCCTTTCTTAATAGCCTTAATTTGCAGTTGAAAAGAGGATCTAGCGTCAATAATTTGTGTAATTGGTAACTGTTTGATTGTAATTTAGAAGCACGGCCGGCCGGCTCTGCATGCCTAATTCCTAATGACTAGGATTAAAGCAGGATTAAATGCTGCCTCTGTAATTGTTGTGCACAGGAGCTATTTCTGGAACTCATATTAATTGTCTGTGTACTTTCATGTTTTGATGGATGTGGCAGAAAGGCAAATGATGAGATACTGATATATGGCGGCTGGAGGAGAGGAATGTGGGTCCGGAGATAAATACTTTGCCGTAGAGTGTCAGCTCTGAGTCCTGGAGCGTCTTTCCACCTGCTCTCTTCCACATGCTCTGTTCTGTCTCAGACAACGTCAGCAGAGAGGGGACGCCCTGGATCCTAGTGAGCGGCACAGACCAGGAGAGCATGATGCATGTGCAGGAGAGGGGGCGGATACGATGCTCTTCCTGTGTGCTGGATAGGGAGTGGATACAATGCTCTTCCTGTGTGCTGGAGAGAGGGTAAATACGATGCTCTTCCTGTGTGCTGGAGAGAGGGCGGATACAATGTTCTTCCTGTGTGCTGGAGAAGGAGCGGATACAATGCTCTTCCTGTGTGCTGGAGAGGGGGCGGATACGATGCTCTTCCTGTGTGCTGGAGAGAGGGCGGATACGATGCTCTTCCTGTGTGCTGGATAGGGGGCGGATACAATGCTCTTCCTGTGTGCTGGAGAGAGGGTTAATACGATGCTCTTCCTGTGTGCTGGAGAGAGGGCGGATACGATGCGCTTCCTGTGTGCTGGGGAGGGAGTGGATACAATGCTCTTCCTGTGTGCTGGAGAGAGGGCGAATATGATCCTCTTCCTGTGTGCTGGAGAGGGAGCGGATACAATGCTCTTCCTGTGTGCTGGAGAATGGGCGGATACGATGCTCTTCCTGTGTGCTGGAGAGGGAGCGGATACGATGCTCTTCTGTGTGCTGGAGAGGGGGCGGATACAATGCTCTTCCTGTGTGCTGGAGAGGGGGCGGATACGATTCTCTTCCTGTATGCTGGAGAGAGGGCGGATACAATGCTCTTCCTGTGTGCTGGAGAGGTGGGGGATACAATGCTCTTCCTGTGTGCTGGAGAGAGGGCGGATACGATTCTCTTCCTGTGTGCTGGAGAGGGGGCAAATATGATGCTCTTCCTGTGTGTTGGAGATAGGGCAGATGCGATGCCCTTCCTGTGTGCTGGAGAGGGGGCGGATACAATGATCTTCTTGTGTGCTGGAGAGGGGGCGGATACAATGCCCTTCCTGTGTGCTGGAGAGGGGGCGGATACGATGCTCTTTCTGTGTGCTGCAGAGGGAGCGGAAATTAAGCTCTTCTTGTGTGCTGGAGAAGGGGCGGATCTGATGCTTTTTCTGTGTGCTGGAGAGTAGGCGGATACGATGTTCTTCCTTTGTGCTGTAGAGTAGGTGGATGCGATGCGCTTCCTGTGTGCTGGAGAGGGGGCGGATACGATGCACTTCCTGTGTGCTGGAGAGGGGGCGGATACAATGCACTTCCTGTGTGCTGGAGAGGGGGCGGATACGATGTTCTTCCTGTGTGCTGGAGAGGAGGCAGATATGATGCACTTCCTGTGTGCTGGAGAGGGAGCGGATACGTTGCACTTCCTGTGTGCTGGAGAGTGGGCGGATACGATGCTCTTTGTGTGTGCTGGAGAGAAGGCGGATATGATGCTCTTCCTGTGTACTTGAGAGAGGGCGGATAAAATACTCTTCCTGTGTGCTGGAGAGGGGGTGGATATGATATTCTTCCTGTGTGCTGGAGAGGGAGCGGATACATTGCACTTCCTGTGTGCTAGAGAAGGTCCGGATACGATGCACTTCCTGTATGCTGGAGAGAGGACGGATTTGATGCTATTCCTGTGTGCTGGAGAGGGAGCGGATACGATACTCTTCCTGTGTGCTGGAGAGTAGGCGGGTACGTTGCACTTCCTGTGTGCTGGAGAAGGGGCGGATACAATGCACTTCCTGTGTGCTGGAATGAGGGCTGATAAGATGCCCTTCCTGTGTGCTGTAGAGTTGGTAGATACAATGCTGTTCCTGTGTGCTGGAAAGGGGGCAGATACGATGCTCTTCCTATGTGCTGGAGAGAGGGCGGATACAATGATTTTCCTCTGTGCTGGAGAGGGGGCGGATACGATGATCTTCCTGTGTGCAGAAGAGGGGGTGGTTACGATGATCTTCCTGTGTGCAGAAGAGGGCCTGGTTACGATGATCTTCCTGTGTACTGAAAAGAGGGGGCGGATACGATGCCCTTCCTGTGTGCCGGAGAGAGGGCGGAAACAATGTTCTTCCTGTGTGCTGTAAAGTTAGTAGATACGATGGTCTTCCTGTGTGATGGAGACTGGGTGGATACGATGCTCTTCTAGTGTGCTGAAGAGGAGGCTGATGCAATGCTCTTCCTGTGTGCTGGAGAGAGGGCTGATACAATGCTTTTCCTGTGTGCTAGAGAGGGAGCGGATACTATGCGCTTCCTGTGTGCTGTAGAGTAGATAGATACGATGCTCTTCCTGTGTGCTGGAGAGGAGGTGGATACGATGCTTTTTCTGTGTGCTAGAGAGGGAGCGGATACTATGCGCTTCCTGTGTGCTGTAGAGTAGGTAGATACGATGCTCTTCCTGTGTGCTGGAGAGAGGGTGGATATGATGATCTTCCTGTGTGCTGGAGAGTGGGCAGAAACAATGTTATTCCTGTGTGCTGTGGAGTAGGTAGATATGATGTACTTCCTGTGTGCTGGAGAAGATGCGGATACAATGCACTTTCTGTGTGCTGGAGAGAGGGAGGATACGATTCTTTTCCTTTGTGCTGGAGAGGGAGCGAAATACGATGCTCTTCCTGTGTGCTGGAGAGGAGGTGGATACGATGATCTTCCTGTGTGCTGGAGAGGGGGCAGAAATGATACTCTTCCTGTGTGCTGGAGAGAGGGTGGATATGATGCTCTTTCTGTGTGCTGAAGAGGGAGCGGATACGATGCCCTTCCTGTGTGCTGTAGAGGGAGCGGATACGATTCTCTTCCTGTGTGCTGGAAAGAGGGCAGATACAATGCTCTTCCTGTGTGCTGGAGAGGGGGTGGATATGATGCTCTTTCTGTGTGCTGGAGAGGGAGCGGATACGATGCGCTTCCTGTGTGCTGGAGAGGGGGCGGATACGATGCTCTTCCTGTGTTCTGGAGAGAGGGCGGATACGATGCACTTCCTGTGTGCTGGATAGGGGGCAGATACGATGCGCTTCCTATGTGCTGGAGGGAGGGCGGATACAATGATTTTCCTCTGTGCTGGAGAGTGGGCGGAAACGATGTTATTCCTGTGAGCTGTGGAGTAGGTAGATATGATGTACTTCCTGTGTGCTGGAGAGGAAGCGGATACAATGCACTTTCTGTGTGCTGGAGAGAGGGAGGATACGATTCTCTTCCTTTGTGCCGGAGAGGGAGCGAAATACGATGCTCTTCCTGTGTGCTGGAGAGGAGGTGGATACGATGCTTTTTCTGTGTGCTAGAGAGGGAGCGGATACTATGCGCTTCCTGTGTGCTGTAGAGTAGGTAGATACGATGCGCTTCCTGTGTGCTGTAGAGTAGGTAGATACGATGCTCTTCCTGTGTGCTGGAGAGGGGGCAGATACGATGCTCTTCCTATGTGCTGGAGAGAGGGCGGATACAATGATTTTCCTCTGTGCTGGAGAGGGGGCGGATACGATGATCTTCCTGTGTGCAGAAGAGGGGGTGGATACGATGATCTTCCTGTGTGCTAAAAAGAGGGGGCGGATACGATGCCCTTCCTGTGTGCCGGAGAGAGGGCGGAAACTGGGTGGATACGATGCTCTTCTAGTGTGCTGAAGAGGAGGCGTATACAATGCTCTTCCTGTGTGCTGGAGAGAGGGCTGATACAATGCTTTTCCTGTGTGCTAGAGAGGGAGCGGATCGTATGCGCTTCCTGTGTGCTGTAGAGTAGGTAGATACGATGCTCTTCCTGTGTGCTGTAGAGTAGATAGATACGATTCTCTTCCTGTGTGCTGGAGAGGGGGCAGATACGATGCTCTTCCTATGTGCTGGAGGGAGGGTGGATACAATGATTTTCCTCTGTGCTGGAGAGTGGGCGGAAACAATGTTATTCCTGTGTGCTGTGGAGTAGGTAGATATGATGTACTTCCTGTGTGCTGGAGAGGAAGCGGATACAATGCACTTTCTGTGTGCTGGAGAGGAGGTGGATACGATGATCTTTCTGTGTGCTGGAGAGGGGGCAGAAATGATACGCTTCCTGTGTGCTGGAGAGAGGGTGGATACGAAGCTCTTTCTGTGTGCTGAAAAGGGAGCGGATATGATGATCTTCCTGTGTGCTGGAGAAGAGGCGGATACGATGATATTCCTTTATGCTGGAGAGGGAGCGGATACGATGCCCTTCCTGTGTGCTGTAGAGGGAGCGGATACGATTCTCTTCCTGTGTGCTGGAAAGAGGGCAGATACAATGCTCTTCCTGTGTGCTGGAGAGGGGGCGGATACGATGCTCTTTCTGTGTGCTGGAGAGGGAGCGGAAATAATGCTCTTCCTGTGTGCTGGAGAAGGGGCGGATACAATGCTTGTGTGCTGGAGAGGAGGCGTATACGATGTTCTTCCTTTGTGCTGTAGAGTAGGTGGATACGATGCTCTTCCTGTGTGCTGGAGAGGGAGCGGATACGATGCATTTTCTGTGTGCTGGAGAGGGGGCGGATACGATGCTCTTCCTGTGTTTTGGAGAGAGGGCGGATACGATGCACTTCCTGTGTGCTGGATAGGGTACGGATACAACTCTCTTCCTGTGTGCCTGGATAGGGTACGGATACAACTCTCTTCCTGTGTGCTAGAGAGGGGGCGGATACAATGTTCTTCCTGTGTGCTGGAGAGAGGGTGGATACGATGCTCTTACTGTGTGCTGGTGAGGGGTAGATACGATGCTCTTCCTGTGTGCTGGAGAGGTAGCAGATATAACGCTCTTCTTGTGTGTTTGAGAGAGGGCGGATACAATGCTCTTCCTGTGTGCTGGAGAGAAGGCGGATACAATGCTCTTCCTGTGTGCTGGAGAGAAGGCGGATACGATGCTCTTACTGTGTGCTGGAGAGGGGTGGATATGATGATCTCCTGTGTGCTGGAGAAGGAGCGGATACGATGCTCTTCCTGTGTGTCCTATTCTTACTCCTTTTCTTTCTCCAGGCTCTTTCTGCCTTTCTCTTCTTATTACTCCTCTTCATTCTGAAACCTCTTCCAGCTTCTATTTCCTGTTCTTACTCCACTTTCTTTCTGCAGCCTCTTACTGCCTCTCTCCCCTTCTTACCTTTGCTTACTTCTTCCTGCAGCTTCTATTTGCCTCTCCCTACCCTCTACCCTTAGTTCTCTTCTTTCTGCAGCCTCTTCCAGCCCCTCTCCCCTTCTTTTTGCAAGACTCTCTAATATTTTTACTCCTCTTCTTTTTCCAGCCTATTCCAGCCTCTCTCCTATTCTTTCAGTAGCCTCTTTAGGACGTCTCTCCTCTTCTTTCTGTAGCCTCTTCTAGCCTCTCTCTTCTTCTTACTCCTCTTCTTTCTGCAGCATATTCCAGCCTCTTGCTTCTTCTAACTTCTCTTCTTTCTGAAGCCTCTCTCCTATTCTTACTCCTATTCTTTCTTCAGCCTATTCCAGACTTTCTCCTCTTCTCTCTACAGAATCTTCTGGCCTCTCTCCTCTTCTTACTCCACTTCTTTATCCAGCCTCTTTCTGTCTCTTTCCCCTTCTTACTCCTCTTCATTCTGAAGCCTCCTCCAGTCTCCCTTTACTCTTCTTACTCCACTTTCTTTCGGCAGCCTCTTCCAGCCTCTCTCCTCTTCTTTTCCAGCCTCTATCCTCTTCTTTCTGCAACCTCTTCCAGCCTCTCTAATATTCTTACTCCTCTTCTTTTTTCAGCCTATTTCAGCCTCTCTGCTCTTCTTCAGTAGCCTCTTCCGGCCTTTCTTCTCTTCTTTCTGCAGCTCCTTCTGGCCTTTCTCCTCTTCTTACTTCTCTTCTTTCTCTACTCTTCTTTCTACAGCCTCTTCTGGCCTCTCTCCTCTTCTTACTCCTCTTCTTTCTGCACTCTCTCTACTCTTCTTTCTACAGCCTCTCGGGCCCCTCTCCTCTTCTTACTCCACTTTATTCTGCAGTCTCATCCAGGCTCTCTCCTCTTCTTACTCCTCTTCTTTTTGCAGCCTCTTCCAGCCTCTCTCCTCTTCTTTCTGCAACCTCTTCCAACCTCTCTCCTCTTCTTTCTGCAACATCTTCTAGCCTCTCTCATCTTCTTTCTGCATCCTCTTCCAATCTCTCTCCTATCCTTACTCCTTTTTTATCTGCATCCTCTTCTGGCCTCTCTCCTTTTCTTTCTGCAGTCTCTTCTGACCTCTCTCCTCTTCTTTCTCCTTTTCTTTCTGCACTCTTTCTACTCTTCTTTCTACAGCCTCTTCTGGCCTCTCTCCTCTTCTTTCTCCAGTCTTTTCCAGCCTTTCTTCTCTTCTTTCTGCAGCCTTTTACGGCCTCTCTCCTCTTCTTACTCCTCTTCTTTCTGCAGCCTCTTCCAGCCTCTCACTTCTTCTCACTCCTCTTCTTTCTGCAGCCTCTTCCGGCCTCTCTCCACTTCTTACTACACTTCTTTCTGTATCCTCTTCCGGCCTCTCACTTCTTCTCACTCCTCTTCTTTCTGCAGCCTCTTCCGGTCTCTCTCCACTTCTTACTACACTTCTTTCTATATCCTCTTCCGGCCTCTCTCCTCTTCTTTCTGCAGACTCTTCTGGCCTCTCTCCTCTTCTCACTCCACTTCTTTCTGTAGCCTCTTCCAGCCTTTCTCCTCTTCTTACATCTCTTCTTTCTGCAGCCTCTTCCAGCCTCTCTCTTCTTCTCACTCCTCTTCTGTCTGCAGCCTCTCTCCTATTCTTGCTCATTTTTCTTTCTCCAGCCTATTGTAGCTTTCTCCTCTTCTTTCTGTAGCCTCTTCCGGCCTCTCTCCCCTTATTACTCCTCTTCTTTCTGCAGCCTTTTCAAGCCTCTCTCCTATTCTTACTCCTTTTCTTTCTCCAGCCTCTCTCCTTTTCCTTCTACAGAAGCTTTTGGCCTCTCTCCTCTTCTTACTCCACTTCTTTCTGTAGCCTCTTCTCCTTTTTTAACCCTCTTCTTTCTGCATCCTCTTCCGGCCTCTCTCATCTTCTTTCTGCATCCTCTTCCAGCCTCTATCTTCTTCTCACTCCTCTTCTGTCTGCAGCCTCTCTCCTATTCTTACTCCTTTCTTTCTCCAGCCTATTACAACCTCTCTCCTATTCTTACTTTTCTTCTTTCTGCAACCACTTCCAGCCTCTCACCTCTTCTCTCTACAGAATCTTCTGGCCTCTCTCCTCTTCTTAATCCACTTTCTTTCTGCAGCCTCTTACTGCCTCTCTCCCTTTCTTACTTCTCTTCTTTCTGCAGCTTCTTACAGCCTCTCTCCTCTTCTTTCTGCAAACTCTTCCAGCCTCTCTCCTCTTCTTTCTGCAGCCTCTTCTGGCCTCTCTCCTTTTCTTTCTGTGGCTTCTTCCGCCCTCTCTCCTCTACTTTCTGCAGCCTCTTCCAGTCTCTCTCCTCTTCTTTCTGCAGCCTCTTCCAGCCTCTCGCTTCTTCTCTCTCCTCTTCTTCCTGCAGCCTCTTCTGGCCTCCCTCCTCTTCTTACTCCTCTTCTTTCTGCACTCTTTCTACTCCTCTTTCTACAGCCTCTTCTGGCTTCTCTCCTCTTCTTACTCCTTTTATTTCTCCAGTCTATTCCAGCCTTTCTCCCCTCCTTGTGCAGCCTCTTCCGGCCTCTCACCACTTCTTACTCCACTTCTTTCTGCAGCCTCTTCCAGCCCCTCATCATATCTTACTCCACTTCTTTCTGCAGCCTCTTCTGGCCTTTCTCTTCTTCTTTCTGCATCCTCTTCCGGCCTCTCTCCTCTTCTTACTCCTCTTCTCTCTGCAGCCTCTTCCAGCCTCTCACTTCTTCTCACTCTTCTTCTTTCTGTAGCCTATTCCGGCCTCTCTCCTCTTCTTACTCCTCTTCTTTCTGCAGCCTCTTCCAGCCTCTCTCTTCATCTCACTCCTCTTCTGTCTGCAGCCTCTCTCCTATTCTTACTCCTTTTCTTTCTGCAGCCTCTTCAAGCCTCTTGCTTCTTCTCTCTCCTCTTCTTCCTGCAGCCTATTCTGGCCTCTCTCCTCTTCTTTCTGCACTCTTTCTACTCTTCATTTTACAGCCTCTTCTGGCCTCTCTCCTCTTCTTGCTCCTCTTTTTTCTTCAGTCTATTCAGCCTTTCTCCTCTTCTTTCTGCAACCTCTTCCGGCCTCTCACAACTTCTTATTCAACTTCTTTCTGCATCCTCTTCTGGCCTCTCTCCTCTTCTTACTCCTCTTCTTTCTGCAGCCTCTCTCCTCTTCCTTCTACGGAAGCTTCTGGCCTCTCTCCTCTTCTTACTCCACTTCTTTCTGTAGCCTATTCCGGCCTCTCTCCTCTTCTTACTCCACTTCTTTCTGTAGCCTCTTCCGGCCTGTCTCCTTTTCTTACTCCTTTTCTTTCTGCAGCATCTTCCAGCCTCTTGCTTCTTCTAACTCCTCTTCTTTCTGCAGCCTCTCTCCTCTTCCTTCTACGGAAGCTTCTGGCCTCTCTCCTCTTCTTACTCCACTTCTTTCTGTAGCCTCTTCCGGCCTGTCTCCTTTTCTTACTCCTTTTCTTTCTGCAGCATCTTCCAGCCTCTTGCTTCTTCTAACTCCTCTTCTTTCTGCAGCCTCTCTCCTCTTCCTTCTACGGAAGCTTCTGGCCTCTCTCCTCTTCTTACTCCACTTCTTTCTGTAGCCTCTTCCGGCCTGTCTCCTTTTCTTACTCCTTTTCTTTCTGCAGCATCTTCCAGCCTCTTGCTTCTTCTAACTCCTCTTCTTTCTGCAGCCTCTCTCCTCTTCCTTCTACGGAAGCTTCTGGCCTCTCTCCTCTTCTTACTCCACTTCTTTCTGTAGCCTCTTCCGGCCTGTCTCCTTTTCTTACTCCTTTTCTTTCTGCAGCATCTTCCAGCCTCTTGCTTCTTCTAACTCCTCTTCTTTCTGCAGCCTCTCTCCTATTCTTACTCCTATTCTTTCTTCAGCCTATTCCAGACTTTCTCCTCTTCTCTCTACAGAATCTTCTGGCCTCTCTCCTGTTCTTATTCCTATTTATTCTGAAGCCTCTTCCAGCCTCTCTCTTCTTCTTACTCCTCTTCTTTCTCTAACCTATTCCAGCCTTTCTCATCTTCTCTCTACAGAATCTTCTGGCCTCTCTCCTGTTCTTATTCCTATTTATTCTGCAGCCTCTCTCTTCTTCTTACTCCTCTTCTTTCTCTAACCTATTCCAGCCTTTCTCATCTTCTCTCTACAGAATCTTCTGGCCTCTCTCCTGTTCTTATTCCTATTTATTCTGCAGCCTCTCTCTTCTTCTTACTCCTCTTCTTTCTCTAACCTATTCCAGCCTTTCTCATCTTCTCTCTACAGAATCTTCTGGCCTCTCTCCTGTTCTTATTCCTATTTATTCTGCAGCCTCTCTCTTCTTCTTACTCCTCTTCTTTCTCTAACCTATTCCAGCCTTTCTCATCTTCTCTCTACAGAATCTTCTGGCCTCTCTCCTGTTCTTATTCCTATTTATTCTGCAGCCTCTCTCTTCTTCTTACTCCTCTTCTTTCTCTAACCTATTCCAGCCTTTCTCATCTTCTCTCTACAGAATCTTCTGGCCTCTCTCCTGTTCTTATTCCTATTTATTCTGCAGCCTCTCTCTTCTTCTTACTCCTCTTCTTTCTCTAACCTATTCCAGCCTTTCTCATCTTCTCTCTACAGAATCTTCTGGCCTCTCTCCTGTTCTTATTCCTATTTATTCTGCAGCCTCTCTCTTCTTCTTACTCCTCTTCTTTCTCTAACCTATTCCAGCCTTTCTCATCTTCTCTCTACAGAATCTTCTGGCCTCTCTCCTGTTCTTATTCCTATTTATTCTGCAGCCTCTCTCTTCTTCTTACTCCTCTTCTTTCTCTAACCTATTCCAGCCTTTCTCATCTTCTCTCTACAGAATCTTCTGGCCTCTCTCCTGTTCTTATTCCTATTTATTCTGCAGCCTCTCTCTTCTTCTTACTCCTCTTCTTTCTCTAACCTATTCCAGCCTTTCTCATCTTCTCTCTACAGAATCTTCTGGCCTCTCTCCTGTTCTTATTCCTATTTATTCTGCAGCCTCTCTCTTCTTCTTACTCCTCTTCTTTCTCTAACCTATTCCAGCCTTTCTCATCTTCTCTCTACAGAATCTTCTGGCCTCTCTCCTGTTCTTATTCCTATTTATTCTGCAGCCTCTCTCTTCTTCTTACTCCTCTTCTTTCTCTAACCTATTCCAGCCTTTCTCATCTTCTCTCTACAGAATCTTCTGGCCTCTCTCCTGTTCTTATTCCTATTTATTCTGCAGCCTCTCTCTTCTTCTTACTCCTCTTCTTTCTCTAACCTATTCCAGCCTTTCTCATCTTCTCTCTACAGAATCTTCTGGCCTCTCTCCTGTTCTTATTCCTATTTATTCTGCAGCCTCTCTCTTCTTCTTACTCCTCTTCTTTCTCTAACCTATTCCAGCCTTTCTCATCTTCTCTCTACAGAATCTTCTGGCCTCTCTCCTGTTCTTATTCCTATTTATTCTGCAGCCTCTCTCTTCTTCTTACTCCTCTTCTTTCTCTAACCTATTCCAGCCTTTCTCATCTTCTCTGTGTTTTAATGCTCGCGATCGGCACAAAAACATAAAATCACATCTCTAGAGATGTGATTTTAT
Organism: Limnodynastes dumerilii; assembly: GCA_011038615.1. Taxonomy (NCBI): domain Eukaryota; kingdom Metazoa; phylum Chordata; class Amphibia; order Anura; family Limnodynastidae; genus Limnodynastes; species Limnodynastes dumerilii. The sequence goes on from WWET01006460.1 coordinate 31,382, forward strand.
GTCTTGTGATTTCAATGCGATTTCACCGCGATTCGGTGAAATCGCATTTAGTGAATTAGAAACATTCTCAAAATTCTTAAAATCACGTGATTTTTGGCTTAGTGAATCGCCATTGGCGATTTTTAAGCTCAAAATCACGTGATTTGGGCCAAATCGCGTTTAGTGAATGAGGCCCCTGGCCTCTCTCCTCTTCTTACTCCTCTTCTTTCTGTAGCCTCTTCCAGCCTCTCTCCTCTTTTTTCTGCAACCTCTTCCAGTCTCTCTCCTCTTCTTTCTACAGTCTCTCTCCTCTTCTTACTCCTCTTCTGTCTGCAGCCTCTTCCAGCCTCTCTCCTCTTCTTTTTTCAACCTCTTCCAGCCTCTCTCCTCTTCTTTATGCAGCCTCTTCCAGCTTCTCTCCTATTCTTACTCCTCTTCTTTCTCCAGCCTATTCCAGCCTCTCTTCCCGTCTTTCTACAACCTCTTCTGGCCTCTATCCTCTTCTTACTCCACTTTCTTTCTGCAGCCTCTTCCAGCCTCTATATTTCTGGCTCTCTCCTCTTCTTTCTGCAGCCTTTTCCGGCCCCTCTCCTCTTCTTTCTGCAGCCTATTCCAGCCTCTATCCTCTTCATTCTGCAGCCTCTTCTGGCCTGTCTCCTTTTCTTTCTGCAGCCTCTTCCGGCCTCTCTTTTCTGCTTTCTTCAGCCTCTTCCGGCCTCTCTCCTTTTCTTACTCCTCTTCCTTCTGCAGCCTTTTCCGGCCTCTCTCCTCTTTTTACTCCTCTTCTTTCTGCACTCTTTCTACTCTTCTTTCTACAGCCTCTTCTGGCCTCTCATCTATTCTTACTCCTCTTCTTTCTCCAGTCTATTCCAGCTTCTCTCCTCTTCTTTCTGCAGCCTCTTCCAGCCTCTCTCCTATTTTTTCTGCAGCCACCTCCAGCCTCTCTCCTCTTCTCTCTGCAACCTCTTCCAGCCTCTCTCCTCTTCTTTATGCAGCCTCTTCCAGCCTCTCTCCTCTTCTTTCTGTAGCCTCTTCCAGCTTCTCTCCTATTCTTACTCCTCTTCTTTCTCCAGCCTATTCCAGCCTCTCTTCCCATCTTTCTACAACCTCTTCTGGCATCTTTCCTCTTCTTACTCCACTTTCTTTCTGCAGCCTCTTTCTGGCTCTCTCCTCTTCTTACTCCTCTTCTTTCTGCAGCCTTTTCCGGCCTCTCTCCTTTTCTTTCTGCAGCCTCTTCTGGCCTCTCTCTACTTTCTTCAGCCTCTTCCGGCCTCTCTTCTCTTCTTACTCCTCTTCTTTCTGCAGCCTCTTCCAGCCTCTTGCTTCTTCTCTCCCCTCTTCTTTCTGCAGCCTATTCTGGCCTCTCTCCTCTTCTTACTCCTTTTCTTTCTGCACTCTTTCTACTCTTCTTTCTACAGCCTCTTCCGGCCTCACACCACTTCTTACTCCACTTCTTTCTGCAGCCTCTTCTGGCCTCTCTCCTCTTCTTATTCCTATTTATTCTGCAGCCTTTTCCAGCCTCTCTCCTCTTCTTACTCCTCTTCTTTCTGTAGCCTCTTCTGGCCTCTCTCCTGTTCTTATTTCTATTTATTCTGCAGCCTCTTCCAGCCTCTCTCTTCTTCTTACTCCTCTTCTTTCTGTGGCCTCTCTCCTCTTCTTACCCCACTTCTTTCTCCAGCCTCTTTCTGGGCCTGATCCAGACCTACGCTCATGTGCGTAGCGTATTAACGCCGGCGTAACTCCGATGCACGGCAATAGGCACTCCCCTTGCTCTCACTAGGTTTTACCTTCTTACGCTTGGCAAACCCTACCCTAACTTTCCTGAGCGTAACCGCGGGCGTCCGTAAGCTCCTTGCTTAGTTACGACGCTTAGCGCACCCATACTGTACGATTTAAAGGCCTGACCCCGCCCTTGGTGCGTATTGACAGATTTCGTATGGCAGACACGCCCTCTTGAGAGTAAATAAGAAGCTGTTACGATCAATGCCCATACGCTCAGATTCACAGAGCATAACATGAGCGTACCGTATGCCCCGCGCATGCACGGTAACTACAAATGGCCGTTTTTATGCTTACGACCGCCGTAATAATGCACACAAGCGTAGGTCGGGATTAGACCTCTGTTTCTCTCTCTTCTTCTTACTCCTCTTCATTCTGAAACCTCTTCCAGACTCTATTTCCTCTTCTTACTCTTTTCTTCGCACTTTCTTTCTGCAGCCTCTTACTGCCTCTCCCTGGCCTCTCTCCTTTTCTTTCTGCGGCCTCTTCCGGCCTCTCTCCCCTACTTTCTGCAGCCTCTTCCGGCCTCCCTCCTCTTCTTACTCCTCTTCTCTCTGCAGCCTCTTTCAGCCTCTCGCTTCTTCTTTCCTCTTCTTTCTGCAGCCTCTTCTGGCCTCTCTCCTCTTCTTTTTGCACTCTTTCTACTCTACTTTCCGAAGCCTCTTCTGGCTTCTCTCCTCTTCTTTCTCCAGTCTATTCCAGCCTTTCTCCTGTTCTTTCTGCAGCCTCTTCCGGCCTCTCACCACTTCTTACTCCATTTCTTTCTGCAGCCTCTTCCGGCCTCTCTCCTCTTCTTACTCCTCTTCTTTCTGCAGCCTTTCCAGCCTCTCTATTATTGTTTCTGCAGCCTTTTCCTGCCTCTCTCCTATTGTTTCTGCAGCCTCTTATGGCCTCTCTCCTCTTCTCACTCCTCTTCTTTCTCCAGCCTATTCCAGTCTAAAGACCGCGTTTACACAATCTACTTACAGAAATGGTACGTAGATAGCGTAAAAAAGATACTACGCAAGCATAGTAGCTCAATATTTAAAACAACATACGTAAGACGAAAACTACGTAACTG
>WWET01006460.1:59056-69369 GCA_011038615.1 Limnodynastes dumerilii
TGGCATGCCGGACATCCCGGCTCTAATGACAGGTCTACTGTCATTGGGGGGGATTTATACCCTTTGGGCACTGTAAGAATTATCGAGAGAACGAGAATTCAGTGTCAGAGTTCTCGTTCTCTCGATAATTTTTTTTTTAAAAATACGGCCAATTCAGAGGTGCGTGTTTCTGAAGAAACACGCACCTCTGAATAGAACGTTTTTTGCAGTTGCGACTTGCGACCATGCGGACCTCTGAATCAGGTCCATAGTGTCTTTTTCATATTTACATTTTCTGGACATGAATCTCCTAATCATTTATTTGTAACAATGTCATTAAGTAATGAGTGGTGAGTTTTATGGTTAATCAAATGCCGATTGGCTATATCTGTCACACAGGAGTCTGTAGGGGAGTGGGTCCCCACTAAGAATGGCTCTATTTCCATAAGGCCGTTCTCTCCCAGCGAGTTTCAAACTGGGATTTCGATTGCATATGCCTTGATGAGGTAAGAGGAAAAACTACCCCAACCCTTTCCCTAATTCTAACCCTAACCCTCCCTTCCCCACAGCCTGATCCTAACTCTCCCTTCCCCACAGCCTGACCTTAACTCTCCCTTCTCTCTAGCCTAACCCTAACCCCAACCCCCCCTCCTCCTCCTAACACTAAAAGTCCCTGGAGAGGTTAATCACCTCTCCGGAGCTGTCAGCGGCGGATCCCGCAGGTCTCTGCAAAAATGAATGGGTGAGAATGCCGATCGACACACTCACCCATTCATTAAAAAAAAAATTATAAAACGGGCCCCTATTCAAAATAGAGACAGTCGGAAATTAACTTTCGGCTGTCTCTATTTCTGAAAGAAGCCTTCGTTGCAGGGACTGCAACCGGTCTGTAGAGATGACTAACGGAACCATTTTGAGCCCTTCTTTGGCAGTTGGTTCCAAATACCCTTGATTCACAGTCTCCCATAATCATTCTCCTATGTACGCCAATCCAACACCATGACATGACTAAGGAACATGCCCACTCCACCCACCCCCCGTTCTGCATCTGTAACTTTTTCTCCTTTAGTTTTCTATTCAATTTATTTTGATTTGAAAGGGTGAACATCATGTAGGTCAAGCAATAAATCTTCCCATCCTCTTATTTCAAGCGCACGCCATAATCTATATCTGGCACTGTAAAAAATCTGTGAAAGGTCTTCCCACGCTATAGACCTGATTGGTGATGGGAAATCGGTGGCATGTGACTATTTACATGGTCATTAGCCAACGTGTGGGGCTGATCATCACAGACCACTCGGTGGTAGTTGTGGGTGGACGTAGAGAAGATCTGATGATATTGATCAGCAGAGACTCTCAGAAAAGTCAACGTTATAGGATTCTTACAGATGGATAAATGACGGTATATACTCTACACTAACACACATTGATCTGAGCTTAATTAGGAGAAAAGGAAGAGCTCAGATCCTCCCATAATCCTAAAGGTCTCATTAAAACCTTCAGTGTGTCAATTATATGGACATAATTCGTGTTTTCCCTGTTACCTGTGCCTCCTGTTTGCAAATGTGCAGTATATCTGTGCTTGGTGTTGATAAGCCTGGGTCCCATCTGGCTCTCATAACAGTTAATATATCAGAGTATTTAGCTATGAGTCTCTGTGTGTCGATCAATGAATGTGTTTTTCATTGTTTACTGAATCCATTGCTTTGTCAATCAATTGCTATATCAGTATATCCGTATGTGCCTTCTGATAAGAGGTATAATTAGCCTTTTCACTGCAGGCTGTTATGAACAATGTGTGTACATCACACAACCCAAGCAATAGAGATGGAAAAGTTACACATTTATTAAACACACAAGTTAATACAGCCGCCAGAATGCATCATGTATATATAAAGAAATAGCTAGTTGCATTGTCTCCATTACAATTTCAACAATGGTTGAAATTGTGGCTACGGAGTCGATGACCAATTCTTAAACATTTCCACGTTTGACATCCACAGGGAACCCTGGATAATACTTTTAGCAAGCAAAACATTCTAGCAGGACTATAGAGTAAATGGTATCTGCAGCATCGCAATATGGTTCTTTTACCAATATTGTTCCATTACTGTAACAGTTTCACGGTCACAAGCGTATAATTAGACCATTACAATGTACGAGGCAGGCAGAGAGTGAGCGATCGCTGCTCGTAATCTGCGACACTCTGTATCTAAGCAATTCCACTATGAGAAAGTAGAAGCTCATTCATTAAATGGGAATTTCAATCACTCCTTATTGTAACCATCAGTGATAATGGCTTTGTTTTCCATGCAGGGAATGTCAATCAATCGTGTTTTTTTTTTTTTATGTTTTTGGTTGGTGTTTTACCTACACGGGTTATCCAGAGCCCTATTCCCAAAGGAGACAGAGATCATTCTCTACCATACAGAATGTAATAACTTGATATATATTTACAGATTGATGATTTGGTCCTACAGATGTGCCCACATACACCTTTATGCTCCATGGCTCTTCAATCGAGACATGGAGCATAAAACTGATTGTAGACTGTTATACAAAGCATTAAAGTCTTTAAACTCACCATTTAGTTGTTATCAGGACTCCTGCTGAGCACGATCAATGGAGCCGACATCACCCATTCATACACACAGAGGGAGCTCCTGGGATGAAACCTGGGGCCTGATCCAGACCTACGCATGAGAGCGGAGCGCATTACCGCTCCAGCGTAAAAACATCCACTCCCACGACACTCCCCTTACCTTCCTTTCATTACTCCCGCCGAACCTTACCCTAACTTTTCCATGTGTTCGTACGTATTTTCGTAGCGACGCGCTGTTCGTAGCGGCCTATGCACGCCCATACTGTACAATTTAAATGGCTCCCCCCGCCTACATTCCTTAACTCCAGCGTCCGTACTAACTTTGTACTATAAACACGCCCCGTCGTCGGAAAAAACGCCCGAATCGCCGCTACGAAAAGGTCTTTGGTACGACCGGAAGTTGTCACTATGCACATGCGACGTGCGTTTTTTTGGCCGATTTTACGCTTACGATCAGCATTAGATCGTATGTGAGCGTAGGTCTGGATCAAGCCCCTGTGGTGAGTAAACAGATTGTTCTCACAATGGGCTTGAACCAGACCTCCTCACATGTAGAGAGGAATGAGCTCCCCTATCGCTTCCCTCTCTCGTGTGTTCCGGACACTTACATGCCTCCTAATACGGATCTCCTAGCATATGAACTGAGTTTGTTAAGAGATCCATAGCATAATATCTGCCTCATGTATGTGCTGATGTAGCATTTTAGTGAACTTACGCAAACAGCTTGGGTAAGTTCCCTAATGTTCTTAAATTTGGATCAGGCCCAATGTCCCTTTATCCTTTCTCCACAGGGTGGGTCCACCATATATGGCATTTAATGCCATGTATGACGAGCTTTTCCTGTTCTGGCAAAAGGTGTATCTGGTCACATCTGTATTTGGTTTTGGTCCTGAATATTAAGGTTATTTCAAGACAAATACACAGGGGAGACACAGCTTGATCCAGATTCTGATTTCTATGTGACTGGATCCCAGAACAATATGGTAGGGAAGATTCGCTGGAGCTTGGCCGCATTACCGAGACACCCACGCACACACTCTTTAACCACTCCAACATTACCACCAGCATCCATGCTGGGAGAATCCTAGTGACTACCACCCAATGTAGAGATGAAGAGAATTCTAGTGACCACCATCCAATACACAGAACATTCTAGTGACTACCCTCCAATACAAAGAGAATTTTAGTGACCACCATCTAATACAGAGAGCATCCTAGGTATCATCCTCCAATACAGAGGGAATTCTAGTAACCAATACCCAATACACAGAGCATGCTAGTGACCACCATCCAATACAAAGAGAATTCTAGTGACCACCATCTAATACAGAGAGAATTCCAATACCCAATACAGAGAGCATCCTAGGGACAACTACCCAATACTAAGAGTAATGCAGTAACTAACAGCTACTACAGAAAGCATCCTAGTGACCACAGAGCAGTATAGAGATCATCCTAGTTATCATCCACAGTACAGAGAGTATACTTTTGTTCAACAAGGAATACAGAGAGAATCTTAGTGATCACTGATCAATGTCTAATATAGAGAGCATCCTAGTGTCCACCACCCAATACAGAGAGCATTGTATTGACTACCACCCAATACAGAGAGTATCCTAGTGACCACCACCCAACACAGAGAGCAACCTAGTGACCACCACCCAACACAGAGAGCATCTTTGTGACCACCACTCAATACAGAGAGCATCCTAGTGACCAACATCCAATACAAAGAGCATCTTTGTGACCACCACTCAATACAGAGAGCATTCTAGCGACCACCACCCAATACAGAGATTAACCACCACTCAATACATAGAGCATCCTAGTGACCACGATCTAATACAGAGAGCATCCTAGTGACCACCACCCAATACAGAGAGCAACCCAGTGACCACCACCCAATACATAAAGCATCCTAGTTCTTTCCACTAAAATAACGATTATTGGGTGACCTCATAAAGGCCACCAACCTGCAGGGAAAATTCTTGATAAGGTCTATGGTCACTTTGCTCTAGTTGGTCTCTATATTAGCTCTGTGTCTGGACATAGGGATAGCATAAAATTACAGTATGTCTACACTTGCAATCTGTTGAGTACTGAACTAAGCTTTTGCATATGGAATGTGTGCTGGATTACCAACATTTTACAGAGTATATTACCAATGCAAAGGAGACATCACGCAAGACAACTACAACCTGTCATTCTCTAAGTCATTATTAGGCATTTAGCACAGGCGCAAAGTATTACCGCCCGATGGGCACACACTTATGGTCTTCTCCTCTGTCTACCTCAAAAACACCTCTGAAAATGGCTCGAGAAAGTCTTGAATTCTGCATATGACTCTCAGGGCTTGGTGTGAACTCTATAAGGGAGTATGTACATAGGCACAAGAAGACATTCCGTCTGGCAGTTGTTGACATAACTACACTATCATATAGAGTAAAGTCAACCAGTCGTCCATTTGGTGACAACCGGATAACTATCGACCTTATGAATGTGCATGAGTTCCATTACGCAGCGGGTACACCGTGCTTTGAAGTGATCATAACATTACAATATAAAAGAAAGAAAAGCTAACCCACTATTACCAAGCATTGCCTTCTGAATAGCTCCTCATCCATATAATTATCCTCGCTATGCCATTTAGAATGATTTGAAACATAGCATTTCACAGCAAAATGTACAAAGACCAGAAAAGAGCTACGGGCGTTTGTCATTATTCTGCGTTCCGTCTCGGCTGGTGAATGACATTAGCAGTAACATTCATTTATAGTCTGTCGAGGGAGGAAACTGTGCATTTCAATGTAACTTTGCTGTTGGGCATTATCAATAGCGATCAATAAAAAGCACTGTGTTACCCATCTCTACCTTCTGCGCAACAAGCGTTCCTCTAGCCGTCCTTCAAGTGTTTTCTAAGGAGTTGCGTGCAACTGATAACATGGCATCGGTCCAGATCCAGACCTAAGTTCACTTTAAGAACGATCTCGTAGCGTATTTATGCGATCGTAAGTATTATGCAATCCCCTCGGACGCACGTAATTTACTAGACTTACGAGTACCAAACACTACCTTAACTTTTCCATGCGTAACTACGGTCGTATGTAATGGATTAGAGTCTTCTATGTAGAGTAGAGTCTTCTATGTACTCAGAGGCAGGAAAATATTCACATCTTTCAGTTTACTTTCCTTTCTTTCCATCGGAGACGTCTTTCAGTTCCAGATGATTCTGACTTCGCTTGTCAAGTGTTCCTGCAGCCGCTGCAGATGTCCGGTTACGCTATACTGCCCAGAAGGGAAGAGATTGGAAGTGTGATTGGCGTCTGTGAATTAGAGCCCTGAAACTTGTGCTTCTTCAGTGTGTATTTTTTCCAAAATGACCTACTACCCATGCATACTGCAGCAGGTCATTTATGCAATCTACATACCAGTTCGGTACATAGATTGCCTCCGTGCGGTCTTTAGTAGAAAGAGGCGAAATGCATACTGCAGCAGGTCATTTATGCAATCTACATACCAGTTCGGTACATAGATTGCCTCCGTGCGGTCTTTAGTAGAAAGAGGAGAAAAAGCTGCCTCGGGCAGTGATTAGGTAGAAGTGGGAGGGGGGAGGGATTTAGATTTGCTGGGGAGGGCGGTGAGAGGCAATGTCAGGGCGTAGTTAAGTAGATAAGGTAGCCCTATGGCACTTGTAAGTTCCATAAGGTAAATAAAAACGAGGACGGGTTGGGGGCTGGAAGAGGGAGTTTGGTGGGGATCTGTCTACACCTAACTCACTCTTAACTGTGAATACGGTCCTAGGTAACCATGGAGAGGTTCCAGACTTCCGTTACTGCAGCCCTCGAAGTTCTGATATCAGTGGGAACTGGGATTTGATTCCTTGCGTGCGCCGGGGAGTTGCTCGTAAGGAATTCTGCAAGGAAACTTCCTTGTTATCCTCCTGTAAAATGGGCACAGTAGTGCGGAGGGCACTTTGCACATCCTCACTGTGTTATGTATACTATACCTCCCCCAGGGTCACCATCAGGGGGAGAGAGAGGGGGGCCCACCAATACTCACCTCAGCTCTCCAGTAGTAGAGATTGGCGGTAGGACACAGATATGTCACCACCACCAGTCTCCCACCACCGATACCTTCTGCGTAAGAGCTGTACCAGGCTGCACATCCGTGAGCCAATGCACAAGGAGGACCTGTTAAAACAAGCCTTCCCTGCGCATCATTCATGTATATCTCTATAGAAGGCCCGCAGCGCTTTATCTATATGTGACGTCACAACATGTGACATCATAGGGAGAGGAGCGCCATGGCAACCCACGGTTTCTGATGCTGGACCTGCTTCTCCCCTCCCTGCTTCTCGTCCTGCCACGCCAGGCCAAGCCACACCACGCCAAGCCTCATCGAGGCATAAGCAATCGATATCCCAGCCAGTTCTGAACTGGCTGGGAGAGAATGGCCCTATCAACATAGGGCCGTTCTAAACAGGGAACCACATAATTCATAGAATCAAAGCTCAGACAGACATAAACACAAAAATCTTGCCTAATTCACCAAACTGGTCCAGGCAAGCTCTAACCGGGAAAGGAAAAGTGGAGATGTTGCCCATCTTGTCAGCTAGAATCTGATAGGTTGCTATGGGCAACATCTCCACTTTTCCTTTCCCACAGCTTAGTAAATCTGGCCCTCGGTGTCTTGTTTAAGCCAATACCATTGAATCAAGGGCATGTGGCAAGACTGGGTTGTTAAGGGCCATCTGGGTATAGACATGCAATGCCAATCCCATTTATACATGTCCTTTATAGAAGCATAGAAACAGAGAAAGTGACGGCAGATAAGAGCCACGTGGCCCATCCAGTCTGCCCAGTTGCTTATTTAAAACTTTACTGACTCTAGACCCTATTTACCCTCAATTTAATTTGGGATTTAGGATATCCTTATATTTATCCCAGACATTTAACAAGAGAAAAATGAAGAAAAGACAACACATTTGTTATTGTTACTGGTTTATGGCAGTGTGCTGGTGCTATTTTTCCCTTTGTTTCTTTGGCGAGCAGATTAACCCCTGCCTTTCACGCACCTGTTTAACATATACTTATAAATTGATTGAGCAGCTTCCATTCTGTTGTTATTCTGTTTGTGGGCAGTGTCTGGGAGCAGTTGCTGAGAGGGAGAGCTGTTTCACAGCAGCCATTTTGGAGACTTTAAGGGGTGTCTCCTAAAGTAAGTTGACTCAATTTTAAAACATATATATGTGACCCAACATTGGGACTCTCATTGTAACGGACATTTCGGCGTTTAATGTTACAGATAGACGGTATAGTCTGTTACTGGTTTATGGCAGTGTGCTGGGGCATTTTCTTTCGTGTGTTTCTGTGGCTAGCAGATTACCCACCGGCCTTTTATGCACCTTTATTTTACAGATAGAACAGTGGAGTTTGTTACTGGTTTATGGCAGTGTGCTGGGGCTTTTCTTCCTTTTGTTTCTGTGGCGAGCAGATTAACCCCCTGCCTTTCACGCACCTTATAAATTGATTGAGCAACTTCCATTCTGTTTTTATTACATTTGTTATTGTACCTAGAAGTCATAGGGCACAAGGTTTTATGGCTTTATCATTGCTGGCTCTGATATATGACAATAACGTGACCCGTGAACTAACCATATGGCCAGCTTTGATGTTTAAGTCAATATCATTCAATAAGAGATAGCGCTGGCTCCGAGGGAAATGTAGATATAGCATTATTAATACAGCTAATGCATTCAGTGGCATCCTATGCAATCAGATACTCTGCATGTGAAACCTTTTTATCTCTGGATACAGCAGCGCAACCTGCGGGGTCACACACCTGAAGAGAAATCCAATGATCCCAGAGTGCTTCAAGCGCAACGCTCCACAGTCGTTATCTGCGGGGAGCGCGAGTCTCTCACCTATGCAGATAAAGGAACAGACGCGGAAAAGTCGAATTTTTTTTTTGTTTCCTGAACATGAAGGAATCAGCTCAGGCTTCTGCTATTAAGAGCTGCTGCTGTGATAGTTCCAGCCATGAGGCTACAGACTTAGGGCCGGATTCACAACCCCGCAGTTATGAAACGCTACATAGATAGCATAAAATAGTTATTACGCACACGTAGTAGCTAGAATCGGAAAATTAGGCACATGTGTTAAAAATTATGGGGTTGTGAATCGGGCCCTTATACATTATACAAATGTCACAGGCGTTTCGGGCAGATTGGGAACGCTTTTCACACAGCTCATGCTCACAGCCGTGTAAGAATTAGTGCTGACCAATCAGAGTCGTGTAAGAATTAGTGCTAACCAAGAGCTCATTATGATTGTCACAACTCCGGTCATAAACAACCACCTTCTGTTCTACAGTGACTTATCCCCGTGTACCTCACACACTACTCATTACCCGTCATCACCAACACCAGCGTTAATTCGGGCAGCATGCTAAGGGACTGATTTCATTGAACGCAAAGGGCGTTTCGGGGAGATTGGGAACGCTTTTCACACAGCTCATGCTCACAGCCGTGTAAGAATTAGTGCTGACCAATCAGAGCCGTGTAAGAATTGAATTAGTGCAATCAGAGTCGTGTAAGAATTAGTGCTAACCAAGAGCTCATTATGACTGTCACAACTCCGATCATAAACAACCACCTTCTGTTCTACAGTGACTTATCCCCCTATGTACCTCACACACTACTCATTACCCGTCATCGCCAACACCAGCATTAATTCGGACAGCATGCTAAGAGTCTGATTTCATTGAACGCAAAGTCAGCGTTATTTTGGTTGCGTTGCGAGTCCCCACTCCGATGTCTCTCATTGCAAAAATAGGGACAGCCGAAAGTTGCTTTTCAGCTGTCCCTATTTCGAATGAGAGCCATAGCAGAATTTTTTTTACGGAAGCAGCGCCACCGCCGTACCACCGGAGAGGTGAATAACCCTCTCAGGGGATATACGGTTAGGCTGCGGGGGGGAGACTTAGGGTTAGGCTGCGGGCGGGGAGTCTCAGTGGATTTACGGTTAGGCTGCGGGGGGGATACTTAGGGTTAGGCTGCGGAGGGGGGGGGAGACTTAGGGTTGGGCTGTGGGGCGGAGAGTTAGGGTTAGGCTGTAGGTGTGAGGACTTAGGGTTAGGGAGTAGGGTTGCTTACCTTTTGGAGAGCCTTGTTCAGTGTTTCGGGCATCGATTGCTATGACTCATCAAGGCGTAAGCAATCGATGTCCCAGCCAGTACGGAACTGGCTGGGAGCGAATGACCCTGCCGAAATAGGGCCGTTCGCAACGGGGACCCACACTCTTTTGGTTGTGATGCTAATTGCGCAAATTTATATTGCAGATTTTTATATGCACCCCATAGAGTTCCATATTAAAATCTGCTAATTTTGGCTAATGTAATAGCCGATTATAAGCGCAATTAGCATCGCAGGCTTCATGTTCAATTGAATCAGGCCCCAACAGTCTCTGGAGACTATTGGTTCCACCAGTAAACTGATCTAATTTAATGAACTTAAATCAGAATTATCATAATCTCAAAATGATCTCTCCTGTTACCGTTATGTAGCATTTAATTACCTTTAAGGTGGGCCTCTTGAGGTAAGTTTGGCTCTCAATTTAAAAACATATCTATATGACTCAACATTGGGACTCTTATTGTTAGAGTTAGGACCACCATATACAGAAAGGCCTTGACGGTCGCTGGTGGCTTATCATATATTTGCAAATATGTGTAA
>WWET01006461.1:3304-24312 GCA_011038615.1 Limnodynastes dumerilii
ATATGTGTATATATAGCTACCAGTCCTTGGCACTCTCCTAAATCAGGATCCAAATCCAAGTAGTGACCTGGGGAGCCTTCTTACCTTACCTCAATAGGCAGGAGATAAATAGAATACACAGAACAAGCGGCACTCCCAGGATTTGAAAAAGCAATAAAGATTACACTGGAATCAAGTCCGACGTTTTGGTTTATTAACCTTCTTCAGGGACAGAATGTGACATATAATACTAAGTAGTGAACATATAAATAGCCTACTGGCTAATACATCACTCACCCCACCACCATACAGCGTGTCCCAGCTGGAACGCGCCAAATCTGCAAACCGTCCTATTGTCTGGCATATCCACGTCATGAGAACGGCGCCTCTGTTCTCATGGCAACATAAAAAACAAACAACGCCACGTGTAACAAACCAGGAAGCAGAGGGTACTACATAGAGGAGATCCTGCGTGTAAGAACGTGGGCGTGCACAAGAATGAGCAGCGCGTCAGGTAAGCGATAGGCGTCATAGCAGGGGCGGGCTTAGACCAGTAATAGTATACTGGCCAATGTTGTGGATAGACTGTTGCCATGGTGGAGGAGGAAGCGCGTCTGTGCGGAGGACATGTACTAAATCAAAACTGTGTAAGAGTGGATGTGCTGCATGGTAACCAGAAAAGGGGAACCCACTGGGGAAGAAAAACAAAACCAACTACTGGTGTGGATGGGATAACCAAGGGTGTATATGTGATCATGCAACAGAAATGAGTGTGTGTGAATTGGATGTAAGACATAATGTACAGAAAGGCATGTGAAGGAGAGGGAGAATGTGTAAAAGAAGGGATGATAGCTGTAGGGTGAAATGGGAGTGGATGATGTATGTGCAGAGAGGAATTGTAAAGAGGAAAATGTGTACTTTAGAAAAAAGAGATGTGAGTGAAAAAAGTGTAGAAACAGAAAAAAATGAGGGTGTGTGACCAGCTGAAACAGGGCAGTGATGTGAATGTATGAAAGAACAGCTAAAGTGTATCATATAAGACCCCAAATAATGGGTCAAGGCAAAACAAATAAACTGTACATAGTATCTGTCCGTCACATACCAGTGACAAAACCTGGATGGTGGCAATAAGTCCCCAATATAGCACAGGTGAAACAGAGGTATTGAAGCCTAATATAAACTATATAAATACATGAAATGAACCAATAAAGAATATAAAATAAAGTAAAGTTACAAAGCCCACATGCAGATAAGTCCTATAAAACGAATGCCAACCTAGATTTGGGAAAAACCTGCTCCACATATGTAAATAACATGAATTGTATAAATCTGGCACTGAAAGAGACCTCTATGTGTCCATCAGCAGACAGCAGGATCTCAGTTTCCAGTCCATGAGTGATAAGGGTCACCAATGTCATACGTCAACAGGGGTAATATGGCATAGAGTGAAGTCTGCCCAAATAAGTATGTCCATGGAAACAATCTGTTAAAATAATGCAAATAAATACGTCAGGAATAGACCACACAACTGGGGAACAAATAGAACAGGGGACATGTTAAATGGCAACTCAATGTAATTAAAAAAGAAAAAAGAAGAGAAAATGGACTGTTCATAGGAAAGGAGTAAAGTTAAACTGTTCATTCAATCCGAATGGTGAGACAGTTCTGAGGCGATGGATCCAAGTAGATTCCAATTGTAACAGTTTATAATCCCTGTTGCCTCCTCGTTTTAATTCTGGGATGTGGTCCAGGATCTTGTAGCGGAGTGATGGCTGATCTGTGAAGGGCCATATGCTCGCGAAACTGCCGTTTCGTTTTGCCCACATAATATAGACTACATGGGCATACAATAATGTATACCACATGTGGAACAGTCTATCCCCAGCATTGGCCAGTATCCTATTACTGGTCTAAGCCCGCCCCTGCTATGACGCCTATCGCTGTCCTGACACGCTGCTCATTCTCTATGTAGTACCCTCTGCTTCCTGGTTTGTTACACGTGGCGTTGTTTGTTTTTTATGTTGCCATGAGAACGGAGGCGCCGTTCTCATGACGTGGATATGCCAGACAATAGGACGGTTTGCAGATTTGGCGCGTTCCAGCTGGGACACGCTGTATGGTGGTGGGGTGAGGGATGTATTAGCCAGTAGGCTATTTATATGTTCACTACTTAGTATTATATGTCACATTCTGTCCCTGAAGATAAATATAACATGAGCTGGTGCCTGTTCCTAACAATATAGCAATGTTGCTACATTGTTAGGAACAGGCACCAGCTCATGTGAGAGCTTATTACTGTCTATGAGCACTGTTGCTTCCATCCACCATATTATTAGTGCTTCGGTTACACTGCTATTTTTTGATCCTTAAGTGATAGGGTCTATTCTGGAGGTATACTTGGGGCAGTGAGATTTATATTCATCTTAATAAGAGGCGTTGATTTTTTGATCATCCACATACCTAGATGATTAGCCCGAGTGGCAATATCCCACATACCTAGATGATTAGCCCGAGTGGCAATATCTTGTATTAAACAATAATATTCCTCTAAATTTATGTTGTAATTTTCCCCAATATACTCCACTGTATAATGGCTGGGATTCTATAGTGCACACACTAAGTGTTTTTCTATACGTGGCTCTTTAGAGTTTTTTTAACTTTCCATCGGTGGCTACGCCACTGTTAGTAGTATTTTGGTTTAAATTTATTTCACCACATTTCCATATTTTTTTTTATAATCATTCTAATAAAGATCATTATATTTTATGTCTCCATTTTTTTCTATTTTCTTACTATGTAAATTTGGGAAGACCCAGAATGCCAAATAAGAGGACCCTTCTGAGAATATCTGTTCTCTTTGTGTGTTTGTGTGCTCTTTTTCCTCTTGTGCACCTCCCTTGTTGTCTTGGGAAGTGGTATCCAATTATTTAGGTAGTGCCCGGTGATTCTTGTCTTAGCTAATCTGTACACCCAGGGCTGTCAGTAGACACATGCAACACTATGAAATTTCCTACCTTTGTAATGAGGAATATTTTCCCAAATTGTAAACAACATTCTGTCTTCCCAAAAACTGTTATAACATGTGGACAAAGGAAGTGGAAAAATTCTTCAGCTTTTTCCACTTTACACAATTCCAAATGTGTAATTTTATCATTATTTTTCTATAAAATAAATGTTCAATATATTTTATCTTAATGTGTAAATTACTTTCTGAGATATAACCACCCAAAGACCATGCCACCCCTCACAGAAAGTCAATAATGGAATGCTGTTTATTACAATCAACCATATGTAAAGATGACCCAATGAATTAAGGGCACTGGGCCAGATCCAGAACAACGCTTGTGAGCGAATTTACGCGTGGCGGACACGTAAAATCGCATTTTGGTAAGTATTGCACATGCGCACGATAGAAAATACGCTCTGTAACATAGTGTAAATGTGAACGTATGGGCCATTCACGTATGTGTCACGTAAATCCTTACGCGTGGGCGTGCCAATTTTACGTTTCTCAAAAATACGTCTGAAATACGCTATGTAGGGGGTTTGTATTTAAAGTGTACAGTATGGACGTGCTTAGCTGCGTAAATACGTGTTGCCCATACGTACGTGAGCGGATTACATTGGTTACGTGGGCAAAAGTTAAGTTAGGGTTTGGAAAGTGGATCTCGGACAAAATACGTACATTCAAGGGGTGTGCCAAGGGGAGTGTATAGAAGGTACACACGTGTAAATACGCTATGTGAGTAAACGTATTGCAAGCAGAGTTCTGGATCTACTCCACGTTCTCTTTGTTGCACACAGGTACTGATAGCCCTTTCCTTTTTTACATGCCATAGGAAAATTTCAAAAATCTTCTACAGGGTTCTTGTCATTTGATTTATTGTATAGGAGACATCCAAGAGGGTTGCTGGACATAGCAAAGAATACCTAGAAGAGACAAAATCTACTCCCTACAAAACATTTATTGAATATTTTTCTCAGACACAGAAGTGCACAACAGAGGGTTTGGGTGCCTCATTGGATTCCCCACTTGAAAGGTACCTTAAAGACTTTTTCAACCTTTCTTGGCCAACCTCTTCTTTCTGCTCTCTTCTCCTTTTCAGTCTTCTTACCATTTACCCAGCTCATGCATTAACTTATACAAGCAGAAGCGCCAAAATTCAAACTTGACATCAGTACCCCTGATAGAAATTAATACAAAACATAATAGAGAGAGAAAATAAAAGCCTACTACAGAGATTTGTGGGAGCCAGTGTGCAAGGCGCATTATTCAAGAGGACAGAGAAGAAGGGAGCACACTATCTTTTTGCTGTGCAGGTCTATTCATTTCTGTGTATCTTTTTCTTTTTTCATACCTTTCAATCTTCCTTTCATTCTCTTTCACTCTCTATCTTTTATTCTCTCACTCCTTGGCTGCTTTATTATCCCTGGTTTTAGTATATATCTGTCCCTAGGTAGTTTTTAGTTCACCATTAAAGAGGTTTTTAAGTTATTTAATTTTGATAGGCATTTTTCCCCCTTATTTGTTTATGTTGTTGCTTATAAGTTTGGGGCTCCATACCCTCCAACATTTTTATAATAGAAAATCGGTACACCTGGGGGTGTGGTTTGTCCCGTTAAGGGGCGGGGCTTTAATCTCCTTTCATTTGCATGTATGATAAGGTGTAAAATCTCATTTACACCTTATCATATGAGCTAAACACTCACAGGAGAGGGTAGGAATCTGTGCCCGCAGCTCTGCTATAGTGATCAGATGCTGCAGGGCTGGAAAAGGAGTATAGGGGGGAGAGAGCAGCTGGGCCACAATCCGGTACAGGAGCCCATTTAGCCGGTACAGACCATTAAAAACCGGTACTGTACCTGCTAAATAGGTACAGTTGGAGGGTATTTTGGAACATTTGGTAGTGCTCTGCATTACACTGCTGCAGGACATCACACATCACGCCCACTCCAGTGTACTCCATCTAATTACAGATCAGACAAATGTCATGTTAATCCTATCGCATGATTAGACCTAAAGATCAGTTGGTCCAGCATTATGACCACATATTACATACACAGTTTGAGTATGTTATGTCCCAGCATTGTAATTTACGTTATGGGTCATAAGAAACCATTACATCGCATAGGGTGGCGTTTTCCTTTAAATATGTGAATGACTGATTATTTATTGTCAACAGTATATTTTCTTTTCTCAGCAATTTTTGGAGATGTGTATGTTTAAGTGCTTGAACTCTCATGTGCAATCAACACAATAAGCTGCAGCAAGCAGACACTGGTCACCACCAATCAGACTAAAGGACATTTATTTGAAGATATTTCCCCACAGGCAGAGTCTATTATGTGATTAAGGCTGTTATTCATGCTTTATATGGTGCTTGCTGAGTGATGTAAAACTGGTCTGGCCTGGTACAGTATCATATGAAATGTATTTCAAGGTGTGGAAATAGAAACCTGTATAATTGACTGAATATTGTGTGTAGTTTAGATTTGTTCTGACTGTTTTAAAAATCGAATTTACTTTTTTCTTTCAATAGTATGTCTTTGCTACCCTTGTTCACAATGACCTGGATTAAATTAATTACATGAAATTATAGACAATTTGACTTTATCTTTAACCTAATGTAACCTGATTACTGTTATAAAGTTTTAGGACTAAGAACAGGGTTGCCGACTTTTAAAAGCTTCCCTTCGGGAGATCCCGGAGGGAAGCAATAGATGCATGCAGGGGCGGGGCATAACAGTGCAATTTATGGAAATTCTGTCATTAAGCCCCGCCCCTTGACTATCAATTACCCCTTTTGGGGGTTTCATAGGGATGGGGGTGCGGCTTGATGACGCAATTTGCATCATCAAGTCCTTCCCTGTCACTAGCAACACTAGTAAACTAGTATTGCTAGGCAAGGGGCAGGACCTGAGGCTGTTGAGGCTTCATGCAAATCACAAGCCTCAAGTCCCTTGTGGGAGATTTGCCGGCTTTCCCGGGATACCAGAAGAACTGCCCAAATTTTGTGAGGACAGATGTATAGATTTCCTGTCGTGCAAGTATTAAAAGGCCACAAAGGGGCGAGTGGCAATGTGTTTATGAGGCTTTTGGCACAGTGCTGGATCTTCAGGATACAGACTTCTATACTGGAAGCTTTTCCAATGCTGAGCTTGGACAGGGCGCCATGTTTAGTTTTCTGCCAATCCTGATTATTTAAAAAAGCTGTGAAGTAAAAGTAAACTTTAATTATCAAACAGTTGTCCTTGCCTTGGGTTATTTCTCACTCTGTCAAAACGTTCTGCAATTTCCATCTCTTAGAGTACACACTGTTGTTGGTATCATCTATCCATCTATATCTATATATTTATATATCAGCACTCAGCTCACACTATACCTGCTAAATAGGTACAGTTGGAGGGTATGGGGCTCAGATGCAGAAGCCAGTCAAGTCCTGGGCACTCCCTCAGTGGCTGCAGGATGTGGATGCTTCTGGGGAGCCGAGGGCTGACGAGGCACGCATGCGCGTAGGGGGCAAGGGCTCCGTGGGCCCGGCGGCAGTGGAAGGGAATACACTCCCTGATGGGTCCGGGGAGTGGGTGCAGGAATGCGGTCGCCGGCAGACACGTGGGCGAGCTGCCGGCGGCCACGGGGGCATAAGGAGAGAGGGGCATGGTCTATCAGTACAGGAGTCCCGTGGGAGAGCGGGCAGACCGCGTTCAGAGGCGACTGCAGCTCCCACTGAGGCCACCAATGCTGTAATGGCTCCTGTGTCTGATAGGGCACAGAGAGCAAAGAAAAGTTCATGCAGGCGGGGTAGGGGTCAGAGTAGTTCTGGGGCTCCGGAGGGTGCGAGCAGCAGGCAGTGGGATGCCGCTGCAGCTCCCACTGAAGCCACCAATGCCATGCAAAGTGCGTTACCTAGGGGGAGGGGGCAGGTGGTGCAACACTGTACTCAGACCATGTTAAGGGGCAGCAGCCAGGCTGGGGGGATGGGGGATAAGGCACATCAGTCAGCAAGAGTGAGGGGGAAACAAGGGGGTAAAAGTAAGCAAAAGTTTGTCAGGCACTCCAGCCCTGCGTTATCTGTATCCCTGGAGTGTATTCCAGACACTCAGGGATCCCTTTCACCTTTTCTATTTGAGGATAGTGGCAGCGATGTAAGTCTGTGGTCAGATGACAGTGACCTGTCTGAAACTTTACGTTCCCCATCCAGTCCAGCAGCTGTGTGTGCTAGGCCAAATGAATAATTCAAACCCATAAGTCACCCCAATGCTAGTCAAACAATAGTGCAGTGACCCTTCCCTACAGGGATGATGCAGGGGTCCAGCTGGCCAGTGATGGTGCCAGGTGTGCAGGCAGGATCTGGTTTACAAGCGCCTTTTCAGTTTGCCCTAATCCCGGTTCCTATGGCTGGAATATACTTTGGGGGTACTGAGGATGGTAGCCAAAATCTTCAGCAGAGAAGAAGGGCGCCGGGTAAAGGTAAAGCCAAAAAGGAAGGGGTTGCTGACACTTTTTGCTTTTCAGAGCCTGTACGAGAGTCAGTCATGGAACCTGGAAATGAGCAGTCAGCGGTCACTGAAGAGCAGCCAGGACCTTCTCAGTTGGTGGCGTTTTCAGCACCGCAGGATGCATCTCATTCTGGTAGACGTGACGAAGCAGGTGAGTCAGATGCTGGGGATGCCGTTGATTCATCCGGGGGCTCAGTCTCTTCGAGCATTAGATCCTTGGACTCTCAGATAAGGCCCAGTAAAGTGATGAGGCTTTTAAAAAAGACACTGGGAGTGGGACTTCCGGTTCCGGCTGCTATGTGAGCGGCCGCAGGGGGGTTAAAAATAAGTGGGTTAGGAAAAGCGATAAGAGTAGAGGAAAGGATCAGGCCCCCCTCCGATTCTTGTGGACAATACGGATGTCTTATGGGATATTAGGAACTCTTCCTGGGAGACACTTTTTATCAGCAGGTGATGGGAATGGCCATGGGGACCAGGTCTTCTATGGCCGTTATATAGACGACCTTATTATTATTTGGGATGGGGGTGAATCTTTGGCCTCTTCTTTTGTTGATTTTCTCAACACTAATGATTTCAACCTGACCTTCACGAGCACTTTTAGTCACCTCACTATTAATTACCTGGACCTGACCCTCTCATCCAGAGGTACTAAAATTATTACATCTAACTATTCAAAACCTGTTGATACTAACAATTACTTGAACTTTAATAGTGCCCACCACCGCCCTTGGATCAACCAGATCCCTAAGGGGCAGTTTTTGCGCCTTAAGCGCAATTGTACAGAATCATCCTCCTTTGAATTACAGGCCAAGGTTCTTTTTGACAACTTTATTTCCCAAGGTTATCCATCACACCTCCTTACAACAGCTTTGGAGGAAGTAAGAGGCAAAGATCGTGAACTTCTTCTAAAAATTAACAAAAACAAAAATAAAAATAAAGATACAGATAAGAGCAGATGCTCTAAAACGACAGAGCAGAATTTTCAGAAAGATATTGACAACATGGGAATATCTTTCATTACCAAATATAATTCGGCCTCAAGGGAAATTAAAAAGATTGTCAGAAAGAACTTTGACCTTCTTAAGTGTGATCCGGTTCTACGTAAAATCCTACCTGATTGCCCCAAGGTTATTTATAAGAAAAACAACTGTCTAAAAAACTCTTTAGCCCCAAGTAATATTTTTAAGAACAATTCCATCCCAAGGCCAAGAGGTCTTATTGTAACTCCTCAAGGTCTCTCCTTGGAGAAAATCCAAGGTTGTTTCAAATGTGGGATGACCAATTGCATTACCTGTGTGTTACATCTTACATAAAACTAAATCGATTGGAAACCCTTTTCTTTCAACAGAGTGGCAAATAAATGCCCTTATTAACTGCAAAACTCCCTACTTAGTATATCTACTTATGTGTTATTGTCCGTTTGTTTATGTAGGTCGTACAACCCGTAGCCTCAAATCGAGGTACACGGAACATAGGAGAAATGTAGTGAGACAGTGCCTAAAACACACTGTCTCCCGCCATTTCGCCCTACAACATAATGGGGATCCAAGGTGCCTGAGGGTACTAGGTATAGAGCACATCCCCCCTACATATAGGGGGGGTGATCGCTTTAGAAGACTGTGCATCCGCGAGACATATTGGATCCATCAATTTAATTCTCTTGCACCTAATGGGTTAAATGAAACAGTCGATATTAACTGTTTAATATAAGGGGTCTAGATCCTTACTTGATTTCAGTGTTGTTACACGATATATAAATTAAGCTGCTATAGTGGTGTGTTTTTATTTACTTAGTTATTATTCAGTTTTTCAGTTAATTTATGTTATGGTCTAATTGTTAATTGGACTACCTATTATATATTTATATGTTTGGTATTAACTTATAATTATACAAGTATCTATGAAGTTCCCTTCTCTTTATAATATTAAATTGATAATATAATAAAATATAAAAAAAACTACAAAAATATAGAAGAATAATATAAAAGTCTGTTGTCTACACTTACTTTTTGTATATTTTGCTTGTACTAACAATGATGTATTTATAATTTATACATTATATTTTATATTTCATATTCTGTATTCATGACCATTATTTATGTGGATTAATATACTATTTATCCCACAGAGGATGTCTCTTTAAATCCATCTAATTTTAATGGGTTGTGTTTAACATCTTCTATTTTGGACCAATCAAAATAGTTCTGATCCTATTTAAATACTTACCTAACTGGCACGGGATACATTGTCCTCTGAAGAAGTTGCTAGGCAACGAAACGCGTCTGCCCCGCATTCTGTGCTTCTTTGTTGTTGGAGGAAATTTTACTCTGGTGCACCTGTCTCTCCATGCTGTAGCCGCAACACAGCGGGTAACTATTGCCGGCTTTTTCAAACCTACGGGGGACGCCCCGTCTGCTGGCAAGTCCTGCAGCCGGACAACTTCGAAAGTATCCGGAATTAAGGCCCCTATGAAACTAATACCCTGGAGGATAAAAGTTTACAACAGGCGGTAAGATTGCCGCGGTGCAAATATTTATGGTGACTACTGTTTTTGCTCCTGTTTTCTGCTGGCCAATTATTGCCTTTACTACCACTACTAAGTCTCATTGCTGATACTAACATCCGGCGTGCTTTATATGTATACCATGTATGCTTCTTAATGCTGAGAGCTCTCATGCTCTTACTGCCTTGCTTGCTAAGCTTGATACCTGGACTAACACCTTACCTTTGTTTTGTCTACAAAAGCGGACATTCCTCAGCTCTCATCGGATATCTTTTATATATCATTATCATAGAGTTTGGTTTCCAAGATAAACCATATTGAGAAAACAAAAGGGGGTAAAAAAAGCTTTACCATATTCTACATATTGGAGACTTTTGCATATTCTTTCAGCAGAATCTGATTAAGAATTTATCACCATTTGTTTTAGGATTATTGTCTGAGCCAATTATTCATATGGCCATAAATTCCATACCTCGGTAATATTCCTCCAACTATGTGCATTTAGATTTTTTTTTATGTTTTAATTTGTTTTTTCTTAAAGGTATATTTGATACTTTATTGAATATTTGTTATCTGTGGGATATATTGTAAATCGATTTGGTTTCTGAAGTATTTTAGCGCTCCAGCTATTTCTATATTTTCTTAGTCTGTTGATTTCTATTTGGGGAGTGTAGACACCACTTCCCTGCTGTTTAGAGCTGCTTCTTACTTCTTTTTAAGATATTTTATCAGCGCTGAACACGTGTGCCAGCAGGACCCGGCGGCACAGATGACTGGGACGCGGCGGCGGGTAAGTAGTTGGAGCCGTCGGCCGGCCGGCGGCTCCTAACAGTCTCATTGCTGATACTAACATCCGGCTTGCTTCATATGTATACCTTATACGCTTCTTAATGCTGAGAGCCCTACATGCTCTAACAACATTGCTTGCTAAGCTTGATACTTGGACTAACACCTTACCTTGTTTTGTCTACAAAAGCGGACATTCCTCAGCTCTCATCGGATATCTTTTATATATATCAATTAGCTCCTATGAACTCATTCCTTGTTTATCATAGTTTGGCTTACAAGATAAACCATTGAGAAAACAAAATAAGGGGAAAAAGAAACAAAGCTTTACCATATTCTACATATTAAAGACTTTTGCACATCCTTTTAGCAGAATCTGATTAAGGATTTACCACCATTTGTTTTAGGATTATTGTCTGAGCCAACTATTCATATGACCATAAATTCCATACCTCGGTAATATTCCTCCAACTATGTGCATTTAGATTTTTTAAAATGTTTTAATTTGTTTTTTATTAAAGGTATATTTGATACTTTATTGAATATTTTTTTATCTGTGGGATATATTGTAAATCGATTTGGTTTTCTGAAGTATTTTAGCGCTCCAGCTATTTCTATATAACTCTTCCTGGGAGAGGATCAATAGGGGACATTTCATCAATATGTTTTCTATCACTCATGAGGGGGAAAAAAAATGGTCTGTTAGCAGCAAAGGTGAAAGGGGGCATTGGCGAGGATGTGTACAAAAGGATTGTAAGATGGTTGGGAGGTTTTTGCATTTTCGCGGTGTTACGGAGAGAGCAGGCTGGAGGTGCAGGCTGATATGTGGAAATATTTATACTCCATTCAGGAGAAGTACGCCTCAGTCAAAGCTGGCTTATGGTGGGACACGAAGAACGTTTCCGAAAGAAATTTGATGGGAAAAAGAACATAGCTTTCAGTTCTCACAACTCGCAGACATGAATGAGGGTGGCCCAGCCACTTAAAGGGGGTCAGGATGGGCCATGCTTTCGGAAAAGCCAAAGCGTCAGTCGCCCCTCTCAACCTCCCGGTAAAGGAAAGTACTTCTCGTTTAACAACAGCAGATGCACGAGGGGTTATCTGTGCAAATTTGCACATAGATGCATGCGATGCGGCAGTCCTCACCCGGTCAAAGATTGTAATGTCTCCGCCAATCCCCCCTTTACAGCAAATCTGCCAGGATCCCGGGCCCCTCCTACCGGAAACGGGTCCTCCTTCGGGCTCCTACACCAATCAAGGTTGAAAGAATGTTAAAATGGTTAATGTTATACCCCGATAGGGAGGTTGCACATTTGTTATAATTAGGTTTTAAGTAGGAGTTTAGGTTACCTGTTAATGATGTTGTGAGTAAGGCGTGCCCCAAAAATCTTAAGTTGGCCAGGCAGTTTCCCAAAGTTGCGTTAAGAAAAGGTTTTAGAGAATGTTAAGTTAGGTCGGGTGGCAGGGCCTTTTACAGTTAGTCCTATTGTTGATTTAGTTATTTCACCTGTGGGAGTAGTCCCAAAGAAAGTTCTGGGCAAGTTTAGGATGATCCAACATCTATCTTACCCCAAAGGGTGTTCAGTTAATGATGCCCTGGACCCTGCTGCTTGTTCAGTAAGAGTATCAATCATTCGAGGCAGCGATTGCAATGGTTAGAGCTAATGGTCCAGGGGCCCTTTTGGCTAAGCTAGATATTGAATCAATATTTAGATTGCTTCCACTGCACCCCGAAGCACTGCAGTTCATGGTTTTCTTTATCAGGGTTTCTTTATCGACAAATGTTTGCCTATGGGGTGCACAATTTCCTGTGCTCTTTTCGAAAGATTTAGCAGTTTTTTGCACTGGTGTGTGCAGGTGGGTGCTAAACATAAGTTTTTGACACACTACCTAGACGACTTTTTGTTTATTGGCCCGGCGGAGTCTAACATGTGCGCGGAAGTTTAATTTTCAGCGAGATCCCCATTTAGGCATTTTGATGTGCCGGCAGCAGAGGAGAAGACAGAGGAGCCATCTACGTGTCTGTCTTACCTGGGCATCGAAATTGACATGGTGGAGGGCTCCTGCCGCCTTCCGGAGGACAAGGTGTCCAGGCTCAGGTCTGAACTGAGGGACCTTCAGTTGCGCCGCATGGCTATCCTAAAAAAGGTTCAGTCGGTTTTAGGATTGCTTAATTTTGCGTGCAGAGTTATCCCATTGGGCAGCAAAAAAGGAGTGACCACATCATCCCATCGGCTTGAAAGAGGTACCACATCATTTCGTACATTTGTCAACAGAATACAGGGAGGATATGGGAGTTAGGTTAGAATTTAATGGTGTTCGAATATGGCAACAGAAAGTGCAAACTATTGCATGTGTGAATATAAAATCCTATATGGAGGGGTAGTTAATATATATAATAAATATAATGAATCTATATATATCTTTACCTATAATAAATTATATAGGTTTATTTTAGATGTTTAGTATATATATACATAAACTCCTTCTTTTATATGGAAACAATTATCCATCCATTTACCTATCTCTAGTTAGATAGTGACGTTTATCTACTATAGATTATTTATATATATAGATTAATTATATTTATTATATATATTAACTACCCCTCCAGATAGGATTTTATATTCACACATGCGATTAAATTAGGACCGATAAGAGTAGCTAGGACTGACTAGCGTCGTCAGCTCCACTTAGAAGTTCATATTTAAATTTAAAATATGTGATTGAATTATTATTTATTAATTTTTCTTTTTAACCAGATTCCCCCTTTATATGTCCCTTTGTCACTTTTTTGTACCCTTCTTATCCTTTGTGCCTGATTTCATAAATAGGATTATTAATATGGAAGTATAAAATGTTAAATAATTTTATATATTTTATATCTTGTCATATACATATATTTGTCTAGTTTATATATTGATATGTTATTATCGGTATTTATTGTGGTATTATTCGATTTTAACTACTTATTTTACTCTGGGTTTTTTTTATAACTAATTATTTCTTTTTATTCTAATTGTTGTTTTAATTTTTGGTGGCTTTTTTAGAACATATATGTCATATACTGATTGGTATTTTTTGCATGTATTATTATTTTTAGCTACATTATTTGGCATAGCAATTATGATCTATATGTATGCATCCTGTTAGCTAGATATAGGGTCTATAGGAGCTATATAGAAAGAGAGTACATCAACTGACAGATGTCAGCCACTCCGATATTGTGAAAGCCTCCGTTAGAAATGCAAAATAAGTACCTGTATACAGATTATAAGAATGCTGATACTTCCATACAAAAAATGTTGATAGTTTTTAAATTGTATTTTATATTCCTATATTTTATATTGCACAATGTAAAGTAAATAAAGGAACATATGTAGGCAATTAGCATAAGAGCATAGCGATAGGTCCACCCCTGGTACCGATCAGCTATTTATACGGAAGAAGATCAGAAGGTTGCACTTCACTTTAAAATAGGGCGGTTTGCGCCCGAAACGCATCAGAGACATGCAGCAGACCACGGAGAGTTTGGAATAAACGGAGAGACTTGCGAGGTAGAGCCGAGACCTTCCCGGAACGCCATCTGTCAGACACTACTCTGTGGGCCACCCCGTTGAGACTCTACTCCCTGGGTACTGCTGATCACTTTTTGTTATTTGTACGTGACAGTTGTTGTTGTTGTTAACATTGGTACTAGTGTTTACGACATGGTGTCCTTTTATTTGTAAGAATAAACATTATTCTCTACATCTTGTCACTATCTTTTTCCTTGGAGCGCATCTAGGGAGAAGCTGCACATCTTTTTACATCTATCGCTGAAAGTGGATATATACCCTTTTTGCTTTTATTATTTATGCTCATTGCCTACATTTTATTGGAGGACAGTGCATTTCCCTCCCCTTTTTTCTGTATTATTAGATACTTAGTTTTAAAGTGCTTGCATGCAATATTAGATTTTGTTCCCATCATATGCCAGGGGTAGATAATTGCATGGCCCGGGTTTAGGGAGTTGGCTCCAAGGGCGCGAGAGACTGGATTACCATGCCCGTATTATCTTTGGCAGATTGCATTGCCGGCCTGCAAGCCTTCGCTGATGGCTTCCTGGCCCCGGCCACTCTTCGAGCCTATAGGCGCACGTGACAGCAGTGGGTGGAATTCAGGGATCCCAGGCACCAAATAGGTAAAGATGAGAGGTCTGCTGTTAGTGTGGCTCTGGGATGGGTACCAAGCAGGTAGGATTTGGGTATCTATTGGTGCAGCTTTAGCAGACATTTCTTACTTTTATAAATTGTATGGCAAATTAGATTTCACAAAAGGTTTCTTTGTAGCAAGAATTCTTAAGGGGTGGGCTAGGAGGCATCTGCCTAGACAGGATATGTGTAGGTTCATCGATTTAAGTTTACTGAAGCAACTGATAAAACTGGTTAAATGCATCGCTAGGGATAGTTTTGAGTCCCGTTTGTTCAGGGTGGCCTTCTCGTGGGCTTACTTTGTAGCATTTAGAATGTCTGAGATTGTGGCTAGGGTGCAAATCCTCCCACAATGATGGTTTGTTGTCATCCAATGTGGTGCTGCTCAAGGAGTCGGTAAGCTGTAAGATTCACCATTCAAAAACCAACCAGCAGGGTAGAAGCCGTTGGGTTACCTTGTCACCCAACCTGTCATTGTGAAGGTATCTGCCCAGTACGATTGGCCAGAGCATATGTTAAAGGTGGACATCCGGGGGGAGTAATTGGTTAGCGCACACTGATAGCTTTCCAAAATTTCAGTTCAATTCAATTTTTAAGCGTTGCATTCAGTGCATGGGTTTGGATCCTGCTATGGTACACACTCGAATAAACACTAGAATAGCAGCAGCTACTTCCACCACCACTGAGGGCAGCTCTGAGGAAGCCATTAAGGGAGGTGGAAGTCAGACGCTTATAAAAAAAATACATAAGATTCGATAAATAAGATAGCGGGACGGGTTTGACCATAAGTTGAGTTCCTAAAGTAAGAAAGACAGTCACATACTGTACTGTATACCTGTCAGAAACCTGGCAAATGCAGGTTCAGCAATATGAAGGGATGATAGTGATAGCAGGGCTGGCTTGATGCACTCTATGGGGGGGATGCAGCGCAGGCCAGCACCATGCTGGAGAGGTGCCAGCAGTCACCCCCCTGCTCCCCACTCTGGTGACTGGCAGCTCATATAGGAGGCTCCTGTATGAGCTGTCCCAACTGTTACATAGAGCAGCTGATTGGAAAATTCCTTACAGCTGCTCTATGTAACAGCCACAGCAGCAGCTCATACGGAAGAGCCAGATCCAGACCTAAGTTCACTTTAAGTATGATCTCGTAGCTTATTTACGTGATCGTAAGTACTATGCACTCCCCTGGGCACTCCCCTCAGTTGCTCGTAATTTATCTATTTTACGACAACCAAACCCTACCTTAACTTTTCCAAGTGTAACCACGTTAGTACTTGGCATCCGGAAGGACATAACTGCCTAACCCGGCCCTTACTATACAATTTATATGCCTCCCTCCGCCTACAAAGCGTATCTCCAGGTTTCGCATGGATGACCCACCTTTTCGTTCATATTTATGCTGACAGTTCGTACAATCAGAGTTAAGTTGTGTAACATCTGGTGCGTACAAACAAATAGGCAATTTTACGACAGCGGCAAATGTAAATACGCTTTGGTACTGAGGTCTGGATCAGGAAGAGAGAGGGAGAGAGAGGAGAATGCCACATAGGAAGACACAGCAAAGGTAAGTAAACATGATGGAGATACTGGAGATACTGGGGGCTGGAGGCACATGGTGAGGATACTGGGAGGTTTAGAGACACATGATGGGAATACTGGGGGGCTGGATACACATGATGAAGATACTGGGGTGCTGGAGGCACATGATGGGGTTACTGGGGGGCTGTAGGCACAGGATGAGGATACTGGGGAGCTGGATACACATGATGGGGATACTGTGGGGCTGGATACATATGATGTAGATACTGGGGGGGCTGTAGGCACATGATGAGGATACTGGGGAGCTGAATACACATGATGGGGATACTGGGGGGCAGGAGGCACATAATGGGGTGACTGGGGGAGCTAGAGACACATGATGGGGATACTGGGGCCTGGAAGCACATGATGGGGACACTGTGGGGCTGGTGGCACATGATGGGATACTGGGGTGTCTGAAGCAACATTATAGGGATACTGGTGTGCCTAGAGGCACATGATGGGGATACTGGGGGGAGCTGGAGCCACATGATAGGGATACTGGGGGGTTGGAGACACATAATGGGGATACTGGGGTGCTGGAGACACATGATGGGGAATAAAGGGAGGCTGAAGACACACATGGGAAATACTGTGAGGCTGCAGACACGTTTACAAGGTTTGTGGTTAAATGAATGTTGCATTTAATGTACAGTCGTCAGAAGGATGCAATCAGTATTGTATGGCGGCCTGTATGTTATACTGGTCTCTAGGATAATGGGCCATATGCAGAGCTCCGGCCTCGTATACGCAATCTACGTTGCAACAAGTAACGTTGATTACGTTACAGAATTACTGCACATGCGCAATAGAACAT
This sequence comes from Limnodynastes dumerilii, assembly GCA_011038615.1. Lineage (NCBI taxonomy): Eukaryota > Metazoa > Chordata > Amphibia > Anura > Limnodynastidae > Limnodynastes > Limnodynastes dumerilii. The sequence goes on from WWET01006461.1 coordinate 20,661, forward strand.
ATCGGAAAACTCTTAAAAATGTGCAATGCGGCCGGAGTTCTGCATACGGCCCAATGTCTGTATGGTATGGCTGTCACTAAGATATATAGTCTGTATTGTGAGGCAGTGTTTAGGATGAAGTGGGAATTGTATAGTGGTTACTAGGAGGCTGTTTGTATTGTATAGTAGTGACTATGATTTGCTTTCTTTTATTGTTGTGTTTTATGACGATAACATGGATACTATACTCTATTAACTCTATTCTGTCTATTCTCACATATAAATTAATATTTCCATTGGACTGCATAGATGAGGAGATTACCATTCGGTTTATAAATTTGAATAAAACAAGGGAGTTGTTTTATTCATTCAATTAAATTGAATAAAATATAATTTATGTTATTTGTGCTTAATTATAATAAAAATAAATTTAAGATTGCATTCACGGATGGATTAACATTTGTCAGTACCCACAACTTACTTGTGGAGGCCCCTGTGCACATAATAACTTTATGCAATATATGTTATGAAAACAAAGAGATGCATTTACATAATACTAAACCAGCAGCATCGTCCACAAATATTACAAGTTATGGCACACTTAAAACATAGATATTAATTAAACAAGCACCTGCTGGAGTGACTCGTATCAATCAGCATTCAAAATTTTTGTGTTGGGACCCAGGGGTGACTGCCCTGGTTGCCCAGTGGTGGATCTTATCCTGTTTTAATTTGTTACTATCAGGGTATCATTTGTAATCTTTCTCTATTGTGTTTGGAGTACTTTCCCACTTATTTCTTCTGTTGAATGCAAATATGTGCAAATGACCATGACCTTCAAATGTATATTTTATTTGGAAAATTAAAGAGTCTAAAAATAACTTGACCACAGGACTGTGAATTCCTGTTCACCTTGCCTTTCTTTTACTCAGAAAGACCTGTTAAGGGAGAGAAACACAAGGTAGAGAAAATGCCACAGTGGGGATGAGATGGGATGTCCAAAGTAGTGGTCAAAGAAAAGAATGATCTTCCAGCATTCCAAATGCCAAACATTCAACTAGCTCACTCCATATTGCAGACCCTAAGGCAGTGGCATAGCTATTGGAGTGTAGTCGGAGGGAATGCACCCCTTTCTTGACTTTTAAGAGGACCTGTTGCTAGTGGACACCTGCTTTTTGTACCTTTAAGCACCAAGGCATCATAGTATGCAGTTACACTGGATCTAGTTTAGGGGAGCTGCTGCAACCAACACAGAAGCCAAAGAAGACCAAAACCTCTGAGTGCAGACATGGTTATAGAACAGTACTGTATTATGCATATCTTGAACCCACAGAACAGCCTGTGTGATTGAAATTGAAGTTAAAACTTTGTTAATCGTACATAATAACCCCACACCTAGCTCCTAGCTCTCCCTTACTTCTAAACTTGACAAAACTTGACAAACACCCCATAGGGCTGCAGTCAACATAAATGGCTTACAGGGTCACACTTAGACACCAGACAGGCAGGGGTTAAAAATGTTATGCTTGTAATTTGTTTATCATTTAGATTAGTGGATAGCAAGGTAGGGGGCATCGAATAGGTAGTTGAATAAAAGTTCAGGTCTAAAAGAGTGGCTCATCTTCGTTAGGAATTTTCCCTTCCTCCCTTAAAGTGCTAAGGTCTAACTTACATGTTTGTTTTTTCCTATTCAAACGATGCATAGTGTGGCAGTAGCAGTGGGTGGGGGTGGGGGGTCAGCAAGGTATTTTTGGCGCAAATTTGAGATATGTTAAGTTGCAAACAGCCCTTTGGTACTCAACCCATGAGAGTTATGAGGACACCATTCCCTAGCAGTTGGGTCTGCCACCTTCCAGGTGCTGGGGTGAGCTTTGTGACTGGATTGCTGTTGTTAAGGCTGTTTGCCGTAGTCGCCAATATTTTAGTGGTTAAGGTTAAGCTATGGTTAAGTTAAGTGTTAAGTTATCGCTGAACCTCTCATCTTCTACTTGGGCCACCTTTCACTGCTGGATGTCACAGCTTTAGACATCACTTCTAATTCAACAATTAATTAATTTAATAAATCCATGTTCCTTTTAAACACAGCTATGATCTCTGTGTTTTTATTTCTATTTTAAGGTGTTTTTGTCTGTCTGGTGTGGGAGTGAGGCCTATGCCGTTTGCCATTCTTCTCCTGGACCTATGCTTTATGTGTAGACACAAAACCTGCGCTGCTATGAATGAAGCTGACTCCTAAATCTCCTTTGATGTAACAATACTCTAACTTGCATATTGCTGCCTAAGAAAACTAACGATACAGAGAGAATATTGCAATAATCATATAACACACAACATCTTAACAGTGAGGGGTGTAAGGGTCCACTTATAAATGTGACTACAAGAGTTTAGACATAAGGGGAGAACTGCACCTTATGCGCAACCAACCTGAGCAATGCAACTTAGACAGAAGAAACACAGACAAATGGCACTGATTTACTTGCATGGCATTTTCTTCACCTTGTCAAGTCATTGTTTTGCTGGTTTTCTGGATTGATAGGTGAAGCAGTTCATCCTCCATAGTGGCTTGCTTGCTCCTAGCTATTGATTGTTGTAAGCATTCTTAATATTACTTTTGAAACAAGGTGGATTTAAAATGATTACAATTATTTTAAGGCATTACATTTTAAACACATATTAGTTTGTCTTATTTTAAAATACGTATACTAAGTTAATATTTTTCTTCAGAAATGTAAAAAAACTTTATATTTTCAGTGTTTCATGCCATTGTCAGGAAATCACAAATAAATCAGGTGACACATTCTATGTGTCCACTGCCATTTTTTTATTACTATTTTTACTAACTGGAAGAATGTCAAAGACTAGAGGTAAGAGTGATATTTTGGAAATTTATTTTGTTTGAAACCATTGTGACCACTTTTATATTGTGTTAGGCCTATTTTAAAGTACAGAACTATCACTTGATATAATCTTTGTATCTGTAGCCATCTTTTCTCTGGTGTATTATAAATGCTTACCACACTTGCATCAGGATGCAGTCTCCGTACAGAAAGTGCTGTTTCTGAAATAGAAACAGCCAAAAGCAAATAGTGCTAATTAGAAGATTTTATTAATGAATGCATAAGTATACCAACCATCGCAGTGCCGCAGACCAGCCGGATAGATGAGTATTGCAGGAGACTCTATGGAGAGTTTTAGGGGTAGGAGGCTATGGAAAGTCTTAGAGTTAGGCTGTGGGTAAGATAGTCTTATGGTTAGGCTGCGGGAAAGGTGTCTTAGGGTCAGGCTACGGGAAAGGGAGCCTTAGGTACAGGCTTGCGGGAAGGGAGGGTTAGGGTAAGAATTAGCATAAGGGTTGGGATAGGATTAATACTCACATCTTGCTGCTGCACATTCAGGATCTTCGATTACTTGTTCTTGTCGGGGTAACCCTCCTGGGTTACTGGTTCAACCTTCAATTCTGCAGTCACTAAATCCTATATCCTGTAAAGTAATACGTTTTAGGCCATCAGATGGGAGTAAGTAATGAAGCCACACAATTGCTTGGCTTGCCAGACTGCACTGTTTTACTGTTCAATAATAGCTCTCATTTATACATACAGAATTGAGCAAATTAACACTAGTTACAAGATTTATGACTCTTATGCAAGACAACCCTTGAGATAAATGTCTGGGT